>CM039681.1:69898533-70064759 GCA_022537955.1 Schmidtea mediterranea | reverse complement strand
AAAAAAAAAAAAAAAAAAAAAGAAGAAGAAGAATAATATTTTTTGTAAAACACAAGAGAAATTAATCCACACAAATAATAGATCAAATCCCAAGACTGGAATACAATGTTATCTCAAACCAGAAAATGAAAGAATGTTAGAAAAACTTGCGAGACACGTGAATTCCTCAACACGCTATTACAAGGAATACGACACTATTGGGAGAATACCGGAACTCGCCGAATAGGAAAGGAAAAAGCAAAAAGAAATTGAAAGATAAAAAGTAAAGTTACAACGAGCGAAAAATAACGTTAAACAATGAGTTAAAACGTCGAATTAGACGAGTTAATAAAAATATCAAGAAGATGATCATGGAACAAACAAAGAAATCAAATGAAGACGAAGATAGAAAGATGTGCCGTAAATTACTTCATCATTACTACACGAAGAAGAGAAACATAATCTATACCGATTGGAATATGGACGAGACCAAGAAATCAAATAGTTACCATGGAGAAGCTCGAGGGGAACAGATACCACCGTGGAAGGACATGGACGAAGTAGATAAAATTAGACAGGCACCAAAGTCCAAGAGAATTAAGAAATGCTTCGGCATGGCGAGTCACCGCTCTAAAGAGAAGCCAGCGATTTGATACAAGTAATGCAAACCAACTCCAGGAGGAAACAAATGGAATGACAAGGAAAAGAATGGAAATAAAACCGCGGAGTAATGGACAACGAAGCCATTAGAGGAGGGAAACTAACACACGACGAAGAAAAAACCCGAAAAGCGGATAAAGAAGCCAAAATAAAGCAATGCCCGCCAAATGAATGTAGAAAATAAACGTAATGAGCGAAACAAAGATCGCCAACCAAGATAGATACGACGAAGCACAAATAATAAAAAACATCATTGGGGAAAAACTAATAGAAATATTACACAAGTGGCAAGGACCAGAGACGAGCAGCAACGGCCAGCGAATATATGGCAGAAAAATGGCGAAAACCTCGAAATTTGAGAGAGTTTGAAAAGAGATCGAAGAAATAGAAGGAAAACGAATCGTGTCCGAAGTATTCGACAAGTAAAACGTTCAATGGAAACACCGAGAGTGGTGCACAAGCAACCGCAAAAGAATATATAAATAAAAGTATTTCATCCCGATCAACACAAAGAACAGAAGTCCAGCATCGACAGCAAAATAAAAGAGGTAAAAAGAACATAGCAATGAAACTCCATTCCATTTACAATTCCATGGACGATCATTAGATAATATGTTGGAAGTAGGAGTAACAGCCAATGGTGATGGGAGAAATAAACCCCTTGAAAATGGCAGAAACTTGAAACCGCTGAAAGAAAAGAATAAAACCAAAACCTACAAAGCAGAACAACGCCATAAATGGAAGGAGAAAAAGAAACCCTCAAAAATGTTCGAAGGAGACGAAGTAATATTGAATGACCAATACAGATGAGAAAGAGCTGTCACCCACTATAATAATAAACAAACCCTAAAACTCCAGAAATCCTAGAGGAGAACTCAACCAGCCTTATCACAATCATAGAGCACAAGGGAATAAAATAGAAGAGATGATAATTGAAATGGATATAGAAGACAAAGATTTCACGCCAATGAAAAAATGTATAACACAAACTCACGAAGCAAAGGACGATATATACCTAACACAAGACTGGGACGAATGGCTCAGAAACAAAACGAAGAAAGCCAAAAGAAATAACCCTAAACGAACACAACGGAGAAGGAGACAGACCAAAGAAACAGGCACGTCCAGGGAGAAACGTCCAAGAGGTAGAACAATAAGACAACCTACAGAAAATGGGGAACCTGAAATCAGAGATCAATCCAACACATCAAGTGTACAATGCTGGACAAACTTAGCCAATAAAAGCATACAGATGATAAAAACTCACCCCAGAGAAGAAAGGAACAGAAATGGATAAGGAATTACTAGCGGATATTTAATAATCACCAGCCAACCACTAAGGAGGCTATGGCAAAGAAATCGAGCAAGCGAGGACGCCAAACAATTATGGTATACCGTATCTAGCATAATCCCGAAGCTGATCAAGGAGAAAACTAAAACGATGAAACTAGAATGGGAAGAGATGAGACAAATAGTCGCCCAATTGCTCACAAATCGGCAGACGACGAATATCGATTAGTGGACTCTCCCCTATCTCGATATACTAATGAAGATCAACAAGAAAATTCCGAACAAACATTCATGAATAACTAGAGTTAAACCGCAATGATCATACAGCAAGAAATCGAACCAGGTTATACTACAAAATGTGGATGAACAAATTTATAAACAAACCGAGAAAAAACGAACAAGTCAAACCAATGCACGTAAGACTGAAGGCACTATTAAACGACTTCGAACATGAATTACCCATAAAAGATATAGCAATGAGAAATACAAGCATACACTCACTAATGATGACAATGATGGTGTGGCTAATGTGCACAGGTGCAACAAACGGATTCTTAAAGCTATTTGACTGCGGATAAAGATACTGGAGACAAGATTCGTGAAAGATATCGAGGAATGGTACGATGCAATACCAATAACCTATCACTAATAGAAAAGAGATAACGTACCATCTACAAGAAATCTGATTCATCAGAACAAAAGCAAGGTATGCGCATTACAACGAAAAACATTAGCATCACTGCGGAGCAACACTCCACGTATCAATCATAATCCGGGAACAGAAAAGAAATACCTCCAAGTATCCGGAGAACAATGCAAGGAATCTATCAGCGGAGGAGAATGAGATAAAAAGAAGGATCTATAAAAGGAAAAAGTGGAATATCCAGTACAAAAATATTCGTCGCAGGAGTAATCACCGCAACTCGGAGACTGTAAGGAGAAATATACTATAGGGAGAACTAAGTAACAGGATGGTTTAATAGAACTTATCACGAATTAAAAGAATAACGACGCACAATTGATGGAGCACCCATTAATGAAATCAAACCAATGTGCCAAGCAACAGACACCGTTGTAAAACCGAACATCAACAGATAATCTACCAAGCAAAACCATAAATGCAGAATGCAATTCTTAAAAACAGCGCTATCGACGAAGTAAGAGAAGTATCGAGGAAGACGCAGAGGAATTGGCAATAATGATTAAACAAAATCATAAGCGAAGCTGAAAAAGACAAGCCAGAACCAATCACACTAAAAAAACAAAACTCCACAGCAATAATAACCACGGAAAGCAGAGATGGAAATCGAGATTCATCAGGAAAAATACACGCAAAAATGTGAAAGAGGAACGCCAACCACTACCCAGGGCGTGTACCATCAACAAATGTTAGAACAAGGAAAGCCGCAAGTAGCAAAGATGAAGTGAAATATACCATACTGAATAATAATGGATTTCCTTTACACAAGGACAAGATCAATGCAAAAAGTATACCACGATTAAACGCAACGATGTCAATAAATAAGAATAAAAAACGATTACCGTAGCAATACAATCCCCAGTAGCGCAATGCGCGTTACCGCTACAAAAGGGCAATTTGGAAGATATAACCGGAGAAAGTGATGTATATATCAAGTGTGAAAAAACATTTGCTATGGTACCGAAAATCAATCGGCACTCACCCGAAAATGCTACTAACGAACTAGAATGGTATAAAAAAGCAGCCTTCGATACGTACAACAGTAACGCGAAATGAGACTCTACAGACAACCAAACTTATTGATGCCACACACGCTTTCGGACCACGTCAGCAAACAGATGGAAAAATGTAATGTGCCAATGAAGAACCAGTTGCGAACCAAAAGATCGGATTGACCGAACTGACAACGGAACAGAAATTCGACCACTGGCTGTAAACAGCGAAATATCACAAGTAAGTCTGGACAGCAGACAAAATTATTCCCGCAAGAAGAGATCAAAACTATCAAATAGTAACAATAACGGCGGTACAAAAACTTGACAAAACCAAATTCCGCGAACTACATTCGCAACCATTTCCAACAGGCACGTCCCAATATGAAGAGAAAGCAATGTGGGAGTCCTAGTGGTCAATGATGGCTGAATATGGGGGCATAATACAATAATCCAAATAGTCAGAGAAATATTAAACACAAATGCTTGCATGCTTCGACATCTACAAACAGAAAAGAAGATAAATTGGAAACTATATCGGAGTATCCTTTCTGCGAAACAATGGTGTACTGGATTCCAAAGGATATAACACAAAATCAAACGACTATTACATCTTAACAACAACGAACGGGACAGTCACGAAGAGATAGTAAGAACCGATCAGAAAGTAACATATGATCGAAAGAGCGAAGACTGAACTAAAAAGGAGCAGAAAGAGTAGTGGAAAGAACAAGGAAATAGAAGAACCCGGTAGCGAACGACGACTCTGACGAATAGGAAATACGGAAAAGCAAACCACCAAAATGATCAAGCACCATGTACTGGATGAAAAGAAGACATGCGCATGATAAGCGAACAAATGTCAAAATGCCCATACAGGAACCAAGCAAATTCCCACGAACAAAAGCAACACAAGGGAACCAAAAAGGATACCTAACCGCAAATATCACCCGTCACTCCTAAACCCGGATGGCAGCACAAACCAATAATACAAGACGATCAGAAAGTGTAAACCAAAGACGGGGGAATTAGAACATAGCGCACTAATCAGCCGACGACCAGATACCCAAATCATTGAAATAAAGGAAAAGGAAACGGAAGCAAGAAAGATACATCACGAATATTCAGCATTACAATTTAAGCGAATAACCACGGACACCATTGGAAATATCGAACCAACGGGATTCATGTACGCATTAGTAAAGAGACCGTAAACGTAATGGGCGATGGTGGCAACATAAGCACCAGAACAACGATAGAGACCACTACGGTAATACCACAGCTAAGCGTACCATGTATAATGGAACCGATTAATGCCAGAACATCAAAAGAAATGTATCGACCTAGGAACTTAATGTCTAAAATAAAGAAGGCCGAACCTTGCCATGAAAACAATAGTAAGGTGCTCAGAGAAAATAGTGGTGCCAGCTAAATCTCAAATGATCTGTTACATCAGAGTAAATGAGGGTATTACGGGAGAAATAATATTCGAACCAAGTAAAAAGTTCGAAAAACGACGAGAATTACTTTAGCAGAGAGATTAATCGGAGATAAACGAAAACGGCGAAACACAATCAACATCACGAATTCGTGAGAAAAAAAAATATATGAAAACGAAAGATCTGGAAAAATTAACGCTATGATAGACATCGATTGTTAAACGTAAGGGAAGGAGAGAGGACAAACGCACTTTGGGACAAAATGAATCTCCAATGAAGACAAAAGCGCAATACAACAATTATGATGGAAAAACAAAGATATTTCGCATAATCAAGCATTAGACTTGGGAACGTGCGACGTAACACTACACGCAATACCACTATCAGACGAGACACCAATTGCGCTAAGACCATACAAACTAGCAGAAGCCCAGAAAACCGTAGCAGAGCAGGAGGTGCAGAAAATGCTCGATGCAAAAGTAATCGAACCAAGCTGCTCACCATGGCAATTCCCAGTTGTTATGGTGAAAAAGAAAGACGGAACGCAAAGATTTTGCATCGATTATAGGAAATTAAATGCGGTAACCAAAAGAGATACGTACCCGTTACCAGACATTAACGAAATGTTATTGACGTTACAAGGAGCAGCCTATTTCACCTCACTAGATTAAAAAGTGGATACTGGCAAATAAAAATGAAAGAAGAAGACAAAGAGAAAACCGCATTCACCATAGGGAGGGACTTATATCAGTTTAAGAAATGCCATTCGGATAACCAATGCACCGGCATCTTTCCAAAGATGCATGAACTTCGTTACCACGGATAAAACAATGCATGGTGTATATAGACGATCTGCTGATCTACTCAAGTAACATTCGAACAACACTTGGAAGATATACGAAAAGTATTTATCCGACTAAGACAGTGGAAATTGAAGTTGAAACCATCCAAGTGCGATTGGGCTAAAGAGAAGGTGACGTTCTTGGGTCACATAGTATCAGCAAAAGGGAAAGAACCCGATCCCAGGAATATCGAGAAAATCAAAAATTGTCCAGCACCAAAAACAGTAACCCAAATACAGGAATTCTTAGGATTATGCGGATACTACAGAAAATTCATCAAAAATTACGCGGGTATAGCCAAACCGATACAAGATTTAGTCAAAAAAGATACATCATTCGTGTGGGGAAACGAACAACAATTGGCATTTGAAACATTACGAGACAACTAATTGAAGCACCAATCTTAGTCCACCCCGACTTCAAAAAACCGTTTTTACTGGCAACCGATGCAAGCGGATACGCATCTGGTGCCATATTGGGACAATTAGACGATGAAGGGAAAGAACGGTAATCGGATATTATAGCAAAACATTCAAGAAGCACGAGAAAAATTATTCAGTGACTGAAAGAGAAGCGTTAGCAATCATCCAAGCAATTAAGCATTTCAAATACTTACTATGGGGTCACGAAATATGCATTACAACGGACCACCAGCCACTAGTATGGCTCGGCCAACATAAAGAAGCGTCAAGTCGACTCATGAGAATGGGCGATGCAACTACAAGAATATTCTCCGTTCATAAAATTCAAAGCGGGTCGAGCAAATGCAAACGCCGACTGCATGTCGAGATTCATCTTCCAGATTGATGGATAAGGAAGTCAGACGGATATGCATGATAATTGCGGAAGATATTGACTTCGCTCAATTGATGATTGACCAACAAGAAGACCCAGAATTGAAATGATAATTGAATACGTGAAAACGGGTAAACCGGAAGTCTACGAAAATGATCCACAATTAAAGGAACACATGGATAAACATCGACACCGTACGTAATTGAAAAAAAGTGGTTACTAATAGCAGACGGCGAACAAAGGTTAATGGTAATACCCGAAAACAGACGAAAGGAACTATTAACCAATACCACGATGGGAAATTAGGTGGACATATGTCAGTAAAGAAAACGCTCGCGAGAATGAAACAGAAATATTTCTGGCCAAATACGTCCGAATCCGTAAAAGATTGGATAAAAAATTGTCTCATTTGCGCAACAAGGAAAAATACGGGAGCGAAATGGAAAGCACCATTAAAAACCCATGCCAGTACCAGCCGAGCCCATGACAATGATATCGATGGACATATTAGGACCGTTACCAGAAACACTAAACGGAAACATATATATTCTAGTAGTCACAGATTACCTGACAAAATTCCCAGAAGCATTTGCGATGAAAGACCAAAAAGCCAAAACAATAGCACAAAAACTTGTGGAAGAAATCTGTTGTAGATACGGAACTCCAAAACAAATACTAACAGACCAGGGAACGAATTTCATGAGTGAAATTATGAAAGAAGTAACCAACTATTTTAAAATAGCAAAATTAAGAACGTCACCGTATCATCCACAATGCAACGGGTTAACAGAGAGATTCAACGGGACACTAATACAAATGTTATCAAATTATGTGGATAGATATCAGAGAGATTGGGATGAATATATCAATTTATGTCTACTTGCCTATAGAATGTCAACACATGCCGCAACTAAGATGAGCCCATTCAAGCTAATGTATGGGAGAGAATGTAATATGCCGATGGATCTAGAATATCAGCCGCCAATATCACAATATATGGAAGAAGATGACTACGTTACAAAGTTCAAGGAAAGAATGCAAGAAATATGGAGAGCGGCAGGACTAAATATCAATTCAATCAAGAAAGTTATAAAGACTACACGATCAGAAGAGAAACGTTAAACCACACACTTTCAGTGTAGGAGACTGGGTAATCATCGAAACACCAGAGCTGATTCCGGGTGCGACCAAAAAATTACAAAGAAATGGAAAAGGACCGTACGAAATCCTATATGCAAGCGAAACGAACGTGAGAGTAAAATTGGTGAATAATCCATTCACCAGACCAATATATGTGAATGTAGCAAGATGCAAAGCCATACCAAAAACAATAACAGCACAACCAGAAGAAAGACGTATAATGACACGGTCTCAAACCGCAAGGATATCGATGCTAAGATATAATAGCCAGAATCACCACTGTATGGACCCAGACGAATACGACGAAGACGAGTACCAGGAATATGATGATGGAGAATGGGAAGATCACCATACGGGAAAATTAGAACCAGAGGTAGCAGAAAATATCGTGGAAGAAGCTAAAACCCTACTGCCAGAATGGACGAAAGAGAAACGAGATATTGAATATTGGAGGACTAATGAGAATAATTGACAACTACAAACGCGACGAACCGGATATCGAGTATATAACCACAATAATAACATGCTGGCCAATTCTATTTACTATTGGCGACAAAGAAAGCAATACCCCGCTGCATACCATCATGCAGACGAATAATTACGAAGAATGCAAGAAATAATCAACGTATGGGAACGGTTAAAGAAGTCAATCGACCAAGAAACGAGGACGGAGAAACCCACTAATGATCGCAGCAAGTAGAGACATCCCAACTTGGATAATTAAAGTCCTACTAAAAGCAGGAGCAGATGTGACTGCAACAGATAGGAAAGGGATACAGCGTTGAAACGCGTTATATTAACGAATATGCCAAAAAATCTGGGAGCAATGTTAAAGTATGTAACCAAAGAAAATATCGATAACTTGGAAGACCTACCCGATTTATTACGTACTACATTGGAATGCAATAAGCAAGAAATGGCAACGAGACTAATCCAATGGAAACGACCGATAACGATAATGGGTAATAAACACCAACCAAACGGATGAACAAGGCGAAAACGAGTTCATGAAATCAGCCTTATTTCAGTATAACACATTGACAGCAATATACGAGCTAATCAAGAGAGGAGATATATTGTTAACCAACTTCAGCGGAACCGAACAACAGGTGGTAAGAGAGAAACAACAACTGTTCAAACTAATAAGAGAATTCCGACATAAGGAACATTATAGGCATGGGAAATACATCAATGTTCAAATTTATGAGTCAATTCAACTACATCCAAAGGTTCTATCAGAAAGTCATATACAATTTGCAAGCCAACCGGAAAATCCGCCAGACACTAGCAAGTGAGGATATAAAACGGGAAGTCTTCAACCAATTTAGAATAACTCAAAAAGATCAGCTAAATGAAATGGTGCGAGCAGCAAGACAAATAATGCCCGCAAGGTTCGGACTACAAAACAGAACGCAAATACTCACAAGACTGGGGATAATAGCACAATCATACGCTATCGGAGACGAAATCGATCCGGATACAGAGCTGATAATGCGAAAATTACCAAGAGCCTTTACCTTAACAATGCCATCAGGAATGATACCGTTACACACCGCCATACATCAACGACAAGACAACCGTAGCCTAAAAATCATAAAACTATTAGAAAAATGCGGGAAAAATCGAATAGAAGAGGGAAAATGGCAAAACAGCGCTAATGTACGCAACACTATCTGGAGTAAAAATGGCAGTAATACAAGAACTAATAAGAACCGGTTCGGAATTAACAGAGAGATCGGACGATTGGAGCAGTATACTCGAGTTGGCAACTACCGAACTAACGTGGCAATGATAAAATTTATAACAGAAAATGCAACGAGAAGAGAAATAGAGGAACTGTGTGCGGATACTCAAAGACTATCATGGAGAACCATATATCGAAACAAAGAGGCGATAAAGATCTTGCTAAATTGGAAAATACCAGGATCCGAGGAATACGCAATAGATATAAACGAAAGATACGAAGAAGGAGAAAATGCATTACTGAAAAATTGATGATAAAGGAAGGAAACCCCAAAATAATCATGATAGTACTACAACGACCAGAATTGAGATTCACAGATAACATTAAAGAACAAATAAGAATTGAAAATGGGAAAATAGAACTTATTAACCTGGTAGAAAAATGGAAAACCACGAAAACGAGATCCGAAAAGAGCGAACGACAATAGATGAAATAATCAAGGCAAGGGACAAAGCAATAACAACCTATAAAGCATTAATTAGGAAACTTAATGTCGGGGACGACATTTCAGCGAAAACCGGAGGAGATACAGATAATAATGATAAAAATGACGAAGATAAGAATAACAGAGAAAATGAACAAAATGATGAAAACGGAGAAAGAAACCAAGGAGACAAAACAAGACAAAGAAACGATAGGCATAACAACCAGGAAAATAAGAAAAACGACAAAAATAATAGAAACGAAAACAAAAAATCGAATTATGAAAAACGAACCATATGCCTACGAAAATAGAACTAAATTGGAAAAACAATCTATTAACATTCTCTATTGTCATAACAACTTGGAAACTAGCAGTGACCCAATACATACTGAACGATCAACGGAGGGACAAAGAAAATATAATAATGGAACCGAACCAGATAAAAATAACAAATATCGAAGGGCAAGCAATAACTCAAGTATGTACAACAAGTATCGAACAAGATTGGATAGGAAATAAAATATGCGAAAAGGAAATAACAAACCTAGGAGACCCTATATATATAAGAGGAATAAAAGCCTTACGACGATATCGAATATGCATCTACAGAGACAAGAAACGCACAAGATGCGTATGAGAAAATCGCTAGGGAATCCAACGAGCAAAAGTACGCAGCTAACGACAGAAATAATAATGAGCATAACAAAGGAAACAGTTATAAAAAAAAGAAACGATGGTAACCGATTACAACAAAAGGCAAATGAAACCTTCGGAATGGGAAATAAATGAAATCAGAACCACAAATGACAAAATCGAAGTGCTAAAAATATATACCCATCAAGTGAATAAAATATGTATAGCAGAAATCGGCGAGGATGGTAAAGGAACAGGACAATGTCAAGGAATCGCAGTAAATCCAGGAGACCAATTATTATTACGAGGATTGAAACCGCAAACTAACTACAGAATCTGCATATTCAGACCAAGAACAAACCACCTAAATGTAAGACGGAAAAGATGGAACTAACAATGAGGAAAACCACAAACAAATGGGCAGTCGGACATGTAACGACAGCAATTGATTTCGACCAACAAGGAATTATCACCGGAGGAAGAAAATTGATAGTCACGGAAAATCTACAGGTACTATTGGGACGACTATGCTAGGAAAAGTGACAAGCGAGAGAAATGAGATATTACAATGTCAATTCCACAAACTTAAAGTAGATCATCTAAAAGAGATAAACCACCTAACCACAAAAACAAGATACTCAACATGCGTATGGAGAAGTCTAAGCATACCAATATGTCCTCAACAAGAAAAGAATAAAAGCACTACGGTAGAAAGGACTACAGTAACGTATCAGGACGAAAAAGAGAATACCACGGAGAAGGAAAACAGAACCAGAAATAAAGAGGAAGATAGATATATCTCAGAAGCCAAATGGAAAGAATAATGGAACTAATCGAGAAAAACCAAGAACCAGTCGCAATAGAACAAAACATGAGAGAAAATATTATTGCAAATACGGAAGAACCAATAGAGATCCCAAACTGGATACGAATAGTATGGATCACAAGCATAATAATAATCGCAGTAGCAACCGGAATCACAATGGGCATAACGAAAGCAATCAATAGATATAAAATTAGACAAATAAAGATGAAGATAGCCAAAGAAAAATTAAAAATAGAGGAACAAAGATGGTGGAACGAGGGATTTCGACAAATCGGAACCCCTCATAAAATGCAAAGGGTATAGGTAAAGGACATATGAGTGTATATAATGTATAAATTGTAAATATATTAGTAATATAAAGCGGTATGTATATTATATGAAACCCTGTAAATTAATGTAAAAATGAATTCGAAACATCAAGACTGAACATAAAAACGACAATGAGATACGAATAATGAATACAAATTAAGGAAGATGGAACAGAATTATCAAACAAGTACGAACAACGAAACAGTAATCGAAATGTGGAAACGGCAATATAACGCCCTAACAAAGTAGTAAATACGTTACAAGAACAATGGACGGAGAGCCAAATAGCGTTGAGAGAGGCCCTAAATACAAACATGTATCACTTAATAAACATAGAAGAACAACAGAGACGAATGAATGAAATGGAACGGGAAGTACAAATATTGAGAACAGAAAATCAATGGCAGAGAAACGAGTTACAAAGAGTAACGGAAGAAACGGAAGAGGAACCACCGGTAGAATGGAGTGAATGGTTATTGAATCAAATCGAGGAGAGAGTAGAACCAGACTCATCGAGTAACGTGGAGTAGAAGAGAAAAAGATGTACATATGTAAAAAGAGTAAAAGTATAAACTAAAGAAAAATCAAAAACCCAGAAACTAGAAAAATAGGCGTAAATAAAAGCACGAAGTTAATAAATGTATAAAACCTAAACAACTCAGACTGAACTGTATATAATTATAGAAAATGGATCAACAAAGAACCGTGATAGAAATCAACGAAATTATCGAAATAATCAGGGGACGAACTCAACTACAAATAGAAGCGAGATTACGATGCGGAGCATGTACTAAACTATTAAAGGAACCAAGACAAACAGAGTGCGGATGTAGATTATGCACCGAATGTATAATCGAATTAACATTGAATGGCCCAAAACAATGCCCTGATTGTAGAGAAATAGAGATTGCATCAGTAGGAGAAACACAAGAAGATCGAGCAGCCAGTAGAGAAATTCTAACACGAAAATAAAATGCCCAAACGAACCATGCGAATGGGAAGGAAAAATCAAAGAAATGAGCAATCACCTAAACCAATGTAACTACAAAAGAAAACCCTGCGAGAAATGTCAACAACCCATAACCAAAGGGAGGAGAAACAACACGAGAACGTATGCGAAGAAAGACGAATAAGATGCGAATATTGCAATATCACCGAAACATGGAAGCAAATACAACAAGAACACGTAAATGTGAAAGAAGAAAGGATATGTGAAAGATTTCGAGGAACATGTCCAAACAAATGTGGAATCAAGGAAGAAGTGGAACTCAAAAGCATTGGGAAAGATGCAGTAGAAAACGAATAGAATGCCCAATGGCAGAATGGGGATGTAAAATAAAAATACTAAGAGAAGAGACGATACAACATGTGCAAGAGACGGCCGAGGAACACCTAAAAATATGGACAGACACCATAAAGGAGATGGATCAAACAATGAGGAAAATGAAAATTGAAATCGAATCGCACAAAATACTAATGACAGAAATCTTCAACACCAGAGAATCATTCGAATTGGCACGAATAGGAATGTCAGAAACAGAAAAGAATGTAGAAAATGAAATGAAAAGACTAAGAGAACATTACCAGAAACTAAGAAGTTACACACCCACGGGAGAAAATTTACCGATTGCTCCATATATATGGAGAATTGAGGAATTCACAAGGAAATGGCAGAGAGCAAGAGATGGAACAGAAGTATCCATAACCAGCCCACCATTTTATTCATGGAAAAACGGATATAAACTGAGAATGAGGGTATACCCAAATGGAGATGGAACCGGGAAAGATACCCACGTATCTGTATTTTTTGTACTAGTAAAAGGAGAATGGGACGAACTACAATCATGGCCGTTCAGCAATAAAATGGCCTTCACCATAATGTCAGCAAAGGATGCACATATAGAGAGATTCAAACCAGATGGAACGCCTTGCTACAACAAGCCGACAGCAGATGTAGGCGTAGCAGTAGGGTCATCAAGGATGATGAAACAAAATGTGATGTGGGAATACCTAGAAGGAGACACATTATTCGTAAAATGGTCAGTAGAGAGAGAAGGAACAGGAAGGACAGAGTAGGAAAAGAGGAAGATGTAAAGTGTAAATAAAAATAAATATATGTCTATGTATAAATAACGTAAAAGTAGTGCCATGAAACCAAAATTAGTCGTGCGTAAACTGAGAAAATAGTAACCACCACAAATAATAAACCTTAATTGTAAATATTACTTGTAGAAAAATGAATAACAAAGAAATAACAATCGAAATAATCAACCATCTACCAGTAACAAAGATGATGCAAATCATGGGGGACGAGAATCAAAAGGCAATATTAATTAAAAGTAACGAGATGAAAATGATGAATAAAATAAGAACAGAAACCGAGAAGTGCGAGAGAATGTGGCAACAAGTACAGGAAGCCCACGGAAACGACCCAATCCTAAAACAAAGTAACAATATAATGGATAGAGTCCGAGAAATATACGAGGAAGGGATAGAGGAGTTCGAAAAGTTGATAAAAGAAAAGATAAAACAAGATATACGAGAGGAAAAGAGAAAGTATGCGTCACAACAATTAAAAGAAACCCAAAAAGCCGAGATGGAAAAAATTCCAAAAACAAGTCGAAGAGCAAGAAACAAGAATGAAACATGGAAAAGTTATGTTAGAGTTGCTAAACAAAAACATAACCGAGTTAAAAGAGAAAGCAAAGTTAAAAAATTACAGAGAAGTAATCAACACAGCGTATCAACAAAGTGTAATAGACAAATCAATCCAGGAGAAGAAAGAACTCCAATTAAGGAATGGAGAATCAAAATTGGAAATAATGTTTGGAAAGGCAATGCTGGAGCTAGCTAGCCAGAGAAGTAGTCGGTTGGAAGAAGAAGTGGAAGAACTGAATGAAAGATTAATAAAGAAAATGGATGAACTGGAAAAGATGAGGACAAAATATCTAAGTCAGTTAGCAAGAGCAACTTTCAATCAATGCCGAACGGAAGGAGCCGGTAGAAAAAATAAAGACCTCGAAGCCCAAATCGAACAAATAGGGAACGTGCAAGTTAGAATCCGAGAAGAGTTAGAACGTACCAAAAGGGAACAAGCACTACAAGTAGCCCAATGGACAAAGGTAACAAATGCAAGTGAAAGGAAAATAAACGGAGTACTAAAAGAAGCCAAAACTTGGAAACAGAAATACCAAGAGGCAATAAGGAAGCTGAAAGAATTCCCCGAGAAGAGTGTACCTCTCGATAATCTACAAATGTGGGAACAACTCGAGGAACAAAGAGTAGAAACAGAAAGCCTACAAGCCCAATTAAAACTACAAGAGAAAAGGGAAGGAAATCTCAGAAAATTTACGACGGTGAAGGTGAATCAGCTGACAAAGACGCAAAACCAAATACGAAAACTAACCGAAGATAAGGAACAGAGCGATCTGCAAGTAGAAATAGAGAGGAGCAGATTGGAGCGCGCCGAACAAGAAATAGATAGATATAAGAAAATGTGCGAGCAAAGAGACCTCGCAATCCATCGACAGAAGGCACTCAGAGGATGCGAAAAAGAAGTCTTTGACGCAAAAGTGAGGGAGTTACAAGCGGAGTTGGAAGGAATGAGAACCCAACAAGACACCTCAGTACTAGAAAGAGAGATAGAGGATCTCATCGAAGAAGTAAACCAGCTATCATATATGCTGGACGGAGAGATGAACACCTCACAAGGGTTACGGGAGAGAATAAATGAGATGTTAAACATCCCACCCATGATTTGGACCTCGATGATACCTATGGTGCCAATGCCAATTATAAATACAAATGTGGGCGAACCACTCGAACAACCACAAGAGACCGTGATAGATGAAGGGTTCGTGGAAGTTTGGGGCACCTGGGTATAGGAAGAGTGGAAGAAAAAGGTTGTAAAAAGTGTAGAAAATATAAATAAATCTTGATGTAAAATAAAAATAAAAATAAAAATTATAAAAGCCAAATAAAAACCCATAAAAAGAATAAAAAATACAAAAACCATAAAAAATAAAAAGAAACCGAAATAACAAAAATTAATGTACAAAAATTGTAGAAAATGAATAACCAGAATGATCCAACAACAAATGAAGGAGAGTCCGGCGAGACCACTTACAACGTAAGCATCAAACCTATAAAGGTTGAAGTGGAGAACGAGTACCCACTACCAATAATATGTAAGACCGAAGAGGTAGTGGAAGAAGAAGGAAATGAGCAGGAAGAGACGATAAAAAATATAAGGATAGCAATGGAACAACAAATACAGGAGATAGACTGTATAACCAATCAATGGTTCCAGTCACGGAAACTAATAAAAGCACTAAAAAGAGAATGCGAGGAATTAAAAAGACAAAAGGAAGAGGTAGAGGACGAAAACGAATGGCTAAAACAAAAGGTCGAACTAAATAGAGGTTGGGAAGAAAGAGTGAACGAGCTAAAAACTGAATTAGCTGGAAAATGGTCAAGATATGTATTGGAAGACCACTGGAAAACTCAAGCCAAGAAAATCCAGAAGAAATACCAAAGAATAAAAAGATTAAACCGAGCCTATAAAAAACTAGAGAAATACGCAAAGAAGCAATATGAAAATGGATTACAATACAAACAACAAATACAAATATTAAACGAAATAAACAAGAGCCAAAGAAGCACCATAGACGAGAAGGATAAAATAATCACCTTAATCCCTGAGATGAGAGGCAGACTAATGAGGGCCGAATTGATGCTAATGAGCAGCCCAACCCTGAGTAGTCACGATGAATTAAGCCCCGAATAAAATGAATAAGAAAATGTACAAAGTGTAAATAAACAAAAATTAAAAGTAGTATAATAGAAGAATGAACCCACACTCACTAATCTACGTCCTCTTAATCGTCGCCTTCATCAACAAATCAAACCCAAACCTTCAGAAAAACCAAGAAGCTATCGAAATCACCCAAACTATCAGAACAGAACTCAACCGAATACGAAAATACTTCCTTCAAAAACCCTCGTGTAAAAATCTCAACCTCCACTTACAACAGAAGATCAACCAGCTCTCACACCTCGAAAATATCCTCCTACAAACAACAATATCCCCTCCTCCCTCAATTTCGAACAACGGGAAAACAAACAAATTCGAAATCACAATCCTTTGTTTGGGAATCACCCAGATCGTTATCATCATCGTCGCAGCAATCTGTCAAATCACCCAAATAGCAAAATCATACCAAAAATCCCCAGCAAATAGAAATCAAAGAAGAAGAGATCGAATCACTCAAACAATCCGTTTCACAAAACCCCCAAACTCCACACACCAAAATGATTCAGCAATCAACAACCAAATGCAAGCAATCGAATCGCAACCCAAACCAGCACAACTGGACGACATCCCAGGTCCAAGTCACCGATATCGAATCTGACAATAACGTAACGACTATCCTAGCATGCGTAAATTGTAAATAAAAACTGACTACTCATACTGACGTATGTATAAAATCCCATCACCTTAAGTGATGTCTGCTTGATTCTTATAAATTGCCATTTCATCTTTAAATTTCTCTGTTAATTTGTAAATGTATAAAAATAATCATATCGGTATGCGAATGTGTTATATGAAAATTGCGGGGCGCAATTTAAACGGCCCCGGGAGTGGTTTGTTGGGCTTAGAGCCACCATTTAAACAAAATTAAAATTAAAATCTAAGGTTAAAGAGCGAGATTAATGAAAAGAATCACGGAACATAAACATGCACCGCACCAAGATATTAAAAATCAATAAATAACAGAATAATTAAACAAAATAAAAACACAACAAGAATTAAATAAAACAAATAATTAATTAAAATTCGAAAATGCCTACAGAAGCAGAAAAGAAAACATAAAGAAATAAAATAAACTGCCAAAACCTTGCAAAATAAGGTTTAGAAAAAACATAGGCAGAAGAGGCGACCAGAAAACAAATACTAGGGCTTAAAAACAATATTGTAAGAAAATAATAATAAAAATAAAATCTAACAGTAAAATATTAATAAATCAAAAAATAAAGAAAAATATATAAAAAATTAGAAAAATATTTTAAAATAAATAAAATAATTAAAAAGCCCTAAAAATGGCGAAAAATCGCTCATTGGTCGCACACAAGCACAAAAACACTATAAATATAGTGATGATTTTCATTAAAATCAATCTTATGCTTTACTGACAATTTGAATTTGAAACTTGAACAACTCTGAAATCGCTAATAGTAAGGAATTTTGATTATTTGTTTGTACAATTATGATAATTATAATGTTTTATGTTCATTCTTAATAATTATAATGTTTTATGTTCATGTTTCATCTCATTCTTACTAATGCATATATTCTATTTACAACGTTCGGACCCTCAAAATATTATATTTATGTATTGGAATAGATCTGGTTCATGGGACCGACCGTGTGCCGGCTAGTGGGTGAAAACCCTTAGTTGTGCTCGTGGGTCATGCCTCGTGAACCCCTTGGCAGTTCGCAGTCGGTTCCGGCCTTGTGCACGGGACCGCTACGCAGGGCGCCATTGTACATTCGAGGCGGCTGCTGAAAATGTGGCCGGAGCGAATAGCTAAAAACTTTTCGGGAAGTGCGGAAGACTGAGTTAGGGGGAAGTTAAGCCAAACCGTACATCGGTCGGAAACGATTTTTAACATTCCGAACGGGAGGTAATGGACCAGTTGGGTAGGACGGATAAGTATTAAGATGAAAATGACGAAATTTAAATTTTTATGTTTAAAGAACGAGTGATTCAAACGTTTTAAGACAACTTAAAATGAATAAATAAACTAACGACTCAACAAAATGTTCACGGGAGGGTAACACGGTTGATCGCTCCAAATCTGTTCTGCCAATAACTAATCCAGGAAATATCAGTAAATCCAAAATCATCCAGAACCAGATTGACGCCCTTGTGAGGCCATGAGAGAGCCCATTAGATGCATAATGAATAAATAAGTAGATGATCGGAGAAATCCTGTATTAGTGCGGATGGATTGAAATCTTCCATAATCCACCAAAATCGATCGTCCAGTAATAACACTATTAAGTCACGGGCTAATAAACTGCGTCGATTTAAAAATTTTCTACCATAAGTCCATTAGACCATGACACTCAACCGTAGGCCGAGTCGAAATCGGTAAAATCAATATGGTAGGCTTGGTAGAATTTAAAATGTGCTGATCGACTCAGAATTAATGTGTCTATCACTAATGAGATCGCAATGGAATAAGTGGGTTTTCAAGCGGAAATTTGATACTACTGGTCAAAATTCCAAATAGTAACGTTAACGCAAACTTAGAGGTTGATTGTTTTTAAACCCTACAATTAATAACGTCCCAGAAGGCTTTATAAACTCAAGTTATGACCAAATAAAAATCTAAACAGAGGTTGTTAGGAACCCAACTACGGCCAACGCCAGGCGTAAAACCCGGAAAACCCATGTTTTCATCGTAATGTAAAGGTCGGCCCATTAATATAGGACGCGTGGCATTCGTGATTATATGATACACTTATCAGCTAACTCCTTTGCAGCGATTTCATAGAATTTACGATCACATTGGTGGACCCAAAGTAACCCACCCTAAACCAATCCCCTTGCCAATTCGTGACTTTAATACGAACTCAACAGTACTCCATCGATTTCAAGTTTGTACTAAAACCCCTAACTTTAACTCGAAACCCTATCACACGGGTCGTGACCACCCCGTTTGCAATCAATATTCCGGTTTCCGATTATGTTTTGTTTCGATTTTTCAGTTTTCTCTTTGTTTCATTTTGGTCAATGTTAACTTCAGTAAAATTTTCTCCTCTCCTTTTTAGAATGACAGGAAACGAAATTACTAACGTTTCGGCGAGAATCCCCCGATTGCCGCCGTCGATCGTGGCCCTCCGCCACAAATACGAAGACCTAAAGGTCCAACACCGGGACCTTCAGGTGAAGCACGACCGAGTCAAGGGAACATGGGCCCCACCGGAAGTCGTCCGAGGGCTCCGACAGAAAATTATTCGTCTCACGCAGGCCCGCGACGAAATGATCGCCGAATCGCGCGCCCAGCGTCTTCTGATTAGAGAGCAGTCCGTGGCACTGCACCGGGCGTATTCGGATGCGGAACTCCGAATCCAGGTTCCCGGCAACATCCGTGCGGAACAGCTCGATGTTGTTCCCGCCCACCATCTACCAACCGTCGAAGACCAGTATCAACCAACCACCACCGCACCCTTGACAAGGGAAAATCCCGTTGGCCCGCCACCTTCCAGGACTGTGGGGAACCTAGAAGATCCAGCTGTCTCCACGGCCCGTCGCCGGCCGAATCGAAATAAACGACGTAGGGATCGTCGTCGACAAGAAGAGGCCCGTCTGCGGGGCACTCAACCAACTGAAAGGAGGGATATATTGGAGGATCTACCACCCCCTTATCGGGAATTCGACCTCTCCGAGTTCGACCCGGAGATACACTACGCTCCGAGGGTCACATTCTCCTCTCCTCCGGCCTCTATCCACATAAACCTGGTGGAGGAGGAAAACGAACAATCCACGCCGATCCGAGTCTTGAGCGAGCTCGATCTAGATTTAGAAGAAATTGCCATACTCACCGGGGAGATCCCTAACGTCGGCCCCCGAGGCGAGATTGCCGGTCCCTCTTCTCGGATAGATGAGGACCCTCGAGGTGACCCTCCACTGTACCGGCCACCCAAGAGAAGGCGTTTCTCAACGGATATCGATGCGGAGGACGATTGAGGACCGAAATCATCCACATTGTTCAGGGCCTACAGACTTATCTGACTCTTACTGACATCCTAATAATTTTCGTAATTTGCCGAAATTTAGTGTTCGTTGTTTTGTTATGCTTATTAAAAATTTTCTGGATTCAACTCTTTTTAGTAATATTGCTAAGCAACTTCCATTTTAATTTTTTTCTCATGGACCGGAATATCGAGGGTAAAAGGAAAACCGGGATGCGCATAAACATCGGGACGGAAATTTCCCCTATGATTTACTCACACCGAAAACAAAGACAATTACAGAGATAAGAGGTTTTTTTTTCTTTTGAGAGTATGAGCGTAAGCCCTTCTATCGGCAGCTGAAACCTGGGAGAAAGACGAAGGTCATTCGAGGAGTAGTGCCAGCAAAGGCGCTCACCTGCTCGAACGGCATTCGGCTATTACGCACAATTCCAACGTGATCGAACTCACGGGTGTGTAATAGTAACTAAAATTATGTGGCGTAAAGTGGAGTTTCCCCTAGCAAGTAATAGAGTGGGTAGCTAAGACGCCTCAAGAATTTCATGACTAGCACTCCCTTGCGACCAACACAATATTATAAACCATATTTTTGTGCCGAAGCGTAAAAATATGTTGAATGGTGAACTTTGTCTCAGGAAATTTGTGCAAAAGTTTTATCAGTAATCTTTTAGTTATCATTATTTTCTGTTCGAATATTAATTTGAACTATGAAGTGAAATTTTAAATTTTCTTGATGTCAAATTGTTTGGTTCGGCCAGGAAAATGTCATTTTTTGGTTTTTAATAAGCCGTAATTATTAGAAATGAGTTTTACATGATCTTTTATAAGTTATCATCGGTTACCTCACAAATTAATGTCTTATGATAGAAAAAAATTAATTATATATTAAATAAATATAGAATAATGACAAAAGTTATAGGCATCAGTGTAAATTAAGTGAATCTACCATAGAAGAGCAGAAAAATATTTTTGGTGACATTAATAAATTAGAAGTTTCTTCACAATAAGCAAATGATAAAAAATGCACGATGGGACTAAAATTATGGACACCAATCATTTACTAAGGGTATTTTTAATTATAAAAATATGCAATTCGACATTATTTCAAGATTCTTATCCCATAGAAATGAGTAAAAGTGCAGCTAAAAGAAGCAATTTTAAATATAATTTCTTACATAATCTAATAGTTTATATATCTAGCCCAGAGCACAAGAAACTTAACGCCACCACTGTATATTTGTATATATCTTATTTATATATAGGAGACTAGTAAAATCCTGTTCAAACTGTGGGCCAAAACCTCTAGCTACGCTCCTTTTAGGAGAATTAATATAAGTGTTGTAATCATTGCAAAGGACGTAGACAAAATCAAGAACTGTAACAATCCAGAGGTTTATATATTTTTAAATCCAAAAACGATTTTTAAAATTTCTTCATAAAAAATTAAAATAAATTTTCAAATATAGATATTTTCATTTTCAAGGACATCCGGCAATCTTTGTCACATCAGCAATGAATTCAAACTCATCTTAGCTTCTTTCATAAAATCAATTGGAATAACTGCATTTTTCATCTGGAAATTAAGTTTATATATAAAACGGATTCATAATTTAATATGTTTTTGCTAATAAAAAATGTATCATGACAAACAGCAATATGAGATGAATATAATAATAAATTTATTTTTAGAAACAGATTATTTATAACTTTAGAAATTAAAATGTATGAGTATGATTGGCATCGTTTTGAATGTGAAAATACATTTATAAATTCGTCAGGGTTTAATTGGAGGTTTTTACAGTAGGATGATATTCATATATGATTTTGTCACTAGTTTAGACGTGCTTCAGGGAATTCCCCAATTACCACCAATCTGGGATCGTGTTACTGAAGCAGTATATGCTATCATATGGAAACTTTACATGGGTAACTGATAATATTAAATTAAATTTTGGTTGATCATTTGAATTTTAAATTGGATCTATTCACTTTCGGTTATAAAAATACTTGCGTCTATCGAGACAAATTTAGTAATTTCTAGTTGACGCTCAAAAGATACACGCGATAAGAACAAAGAGGAAGAAAGTAGATGCTTACATATCATCCAATAAAGAACAATATTTAGTCATAAATTCTTAGAATCCATCATAAATAAATATCTATATAAAATAAAGATTATTTAATAAGTTTTAATATTACCTTGATATATTAAACAGCCGTATAATATGAAATATTATTCAAACTAAACACCTTGTTGAAAAAGTATATAATACATAGATATTTAAATTTTAAACAATTTGATTATGAAACAACCTAATATTAGTTGTTAGGGTTATTTTTAACTATTTTATATTAAAGTTGAAATAAATTAAAAACCCAATAATATACAATTTACAAGTAATACAAATGTAAAAGCTGCATGACTTACATACAGATATCACACACACAATGATTCATACATGCATGTTATTTGCGATATTTACACAATTGATTCTCAAATTATAAATGTAAATCGAAAAGAGTAATTTTGGTGATTAGTCATTTAATGATATATTCAAAGAAACAAGATCAATAAAGACAATAATTTCAGAATCAAAGAAACCCGTTCAAATCAAGAAAAATATTGTTGTCAGATTATTACTAATGAATCATAACCATAAGATATATTTCTTGGTATATGAAATCCTATATAAATTTTGAAATGCAGTCAAATTTTTCAAGTCACAATATTCAAGCTTCATGGTTCATATTGCAAAAGAAGATGCTGAAGTAAATAAAATGTTGATGAAAGTAAATAAGAATTTGTCAATTAAAATATATTCACCAACTATCGAAATACCCGGTTTCGTGGTGGATTTAAAGAAATTGTATTTAAGGATAACGAAAGCTGATTTATAAATATTTCAACAAAGAAATATAAAATGAATCTCAAGGATGCCATATCAACAATTTGAAGAGTAGATAATGCTCTAGGATTTAAATGCATTCTTAATAAATGTTTAGTTTGTAGTATGCATTTTTGTTATATTGTAGATTGTTTTGAATATTACATATCTTTCTTAAATAAGGGTAAATAATTTTAATTTTTACATCAAGACTTTTGCGTGTACATAAAGGCTGAGTAAATAATGATGTTACTAGATTTTTAATTTTAGAATTTCAATGTAGAGAATAAAATTCTGCTTAGATAATGTTTTAGTATAAATAACCCAAGGCTTTTAAAACTATATGAAATTCAAAAATGGTGTACAAAAAATGAAATTTGAAAAAAGGTATTGTGTAATTACTCCATTAAAATAAGCATTAAAATTAAAGAAAATAGTGATATTTGTAAAATATTAAAAATAATGTAATTAGCTATTAAAACAAAAATTACACAATCATAAAATTTAAACAAAATTAAAAACGTTAAGGGCTTCGGTTTTGAATCAACATTAAAATCATGAAATTCAACGAATCCTTACATCTAAATTTATTTTGCACTTTTAAGTAGGCCAACAAAGGAAATTTCTATAATAAATCTAATAGCCTTCATGTTTGGGTAATTCTACCTTCGACCTGGCTCAGATTTTTAAATTTATTTTCATTTTGCAAACTAACTGCCTAATGGTTTCACTTCACAGACTGACTAAGGAAACCATTGATCACCTGATGAACACAATGGAAATTATAGTACATTTAATGATGGTGAACCTTTAAAATTTCATGTTGTAGTTATTCCAAATTCGAAAGGTTTTAAAAAAAAATCATTAAATATGCTAAGTAATAAATCTCAAACCCCTATAGGTGTAGCATCTGATCAAATTTTCCATGTAATGGGTAAAATACTACATAGATTAGATAAACTTATGTGTAAAGGAAGAACAGATTTAAAAATTTTTATATAGAAACTTTCGTAATAAGTGGGAAAAAATTTTATGTGAGATATTGGTGATTAAATCAAGCTCCCTTACAATTAACATTCACTCGGCAACGATTTTTAGGGATTATTTAATTAAATCATTAAATAATTGCGTTAATACTTTTCCGTATATAGAATTTGACAAACATTATGATGATAGATTGATGATGAGGGGAATTTCCTTGAAATATATTTTGTTTATATGGCATTCTGGTGTTTATACATATAAATATATTTTACATTAGTTATTCTTTTATATTAGTTGTTAAATTTAAAAAAACAGTTTTCAGATAATTTGTAATAAAAATAATGAAATTCGAATACTATCATATAATACATTATTTTTAACTTCGTTGCAATTTTCTTCCTGATTTGCCTTGATTTCTGCAATGAGTTTGCAAATTTTATATTTGCGATTTCCCAAAATGTTTAACTGGCTGCTGCATTTGAAATTTTCTGCTACTAAAACGACATCTGAATCTAGTGAAACGAGATCGAAATTCAAGATTCCCATGTTAATATTAACTGAAACAATTAAAACTAAATAATAATAATAATAATAATAATAATAATAATAATAATAATAATAATAATAATAATAATAATAATAATAATAATAATAATAATAATAATAATAATAATAAATAATAATAATATTTACTCGATTTAGTTTATGCAAAAATTGAATTTTATGTTAATTTGTGATAACAATAAATTTTTAAATTTGTTATTTTCGAGTTCATAACAAAACGGAGCCTAAAGAAAACCAAACGAACGCTGATTTGACTGAAAAATATCGTAGTGGCAAAACCTAAACTGCTAGAACTGCATCTAGGAAAAGATGGATCTCCGAAAATCTGGTTCTCAATATTTGAGGCAGCTAATGGAAAATCTTCTCCCGTGAATTCGTTCATTATTTTTATTACTTTGCTGTTAATTGCAATGTTGCCAAATATCTTTCTACAGGAGTTAAAAGATGCAACTTTAAAACTGGCAATAGAGAATAGCAACGTACCACAACAGAGCAACTTTATAGAACTATATTTTAAAACTCAAATTTTAGGCACAATAAAACCATCGAAATACATAAAAAACTCAGAAGCGATTTGGAAAAAATTCAAGAATGTTCTGAGAAGAAAGAAATATTAATTAAGTATTTATTTCTGAGAATATTACCCTAGCATTTGTAATTAATACTGACATTAAATTCAATACAATACGTGAATAAACTAGCCAAAATTTCAACCAGTTTGCATATATCATGACATGTTTCATGAAAATGCAGTTAAAAACATAGCCGGATGTTCCTACAAGTCACAGTCAATGAAACAGGGAAACTAGTAAAACCCCTTGAAGAGAAATAAAGTTCTGAAGGTTCGTCAATTATGAGTATTTTTAAAATAAAATAAAATGTGCTGGGTACAAATTAGAATTTAGATTTTTTTAATTGATTCGGGTTCTTGTTTGTCAATTATTCCACCATAAAACCATATTGGGAGAACCATATTAGTTCCCGCTAATGGATCTATTATACCGGTGTATGGACAGAGTTCACGTTGACTTTTACAATTGCTCGGACGATGACACCTATTTTAAGTGCAGATTTTATGGCTCATTTTGACATGTTGGTAGACTGCAAAAGGTCTTTCAGCCTAAACGGACATTTCAACTATCAACGGAATTGAAGTTTATGATGTCAACATTTCCAACATTTCCGAATAGTGTCTAGATCAACAACAATGAATTGCATGAGGCAAACAGAGCATCATATCCCACCTATTGAAACCCGGCCTATAATCCCTAAGATTAGAGAGATTTTTTCGGAAAAAGGAAAGCTGCAGAAGCAGAGTTCCTTCAGTTAGAAAAAATCTGGAGTCGTCAGACAACTGGATTTAGAGTGGTTGTCACCATTACACATTGTAACAAAAATAACGGATCTATTCGACCACGTGGAAATTACCAAGCATTAAATGAACTTAAAAAACCCAGTGTATATCCAATGCCTTTAATTTCAGTAATATTGCACTGGTTTATGAATGAATAATATTCTCAATAATTTACCTAAAACGAGCTTATCACCAAAACTCGTTGCTTAAGATGACATCGGAAAAACAACCATGGAAAGTTCCCCTGGCAACACAGTTTGGATTATTCGAATTTCTAAGAATGCCGTTTGCTTAAAAAAATGTATCCCAGTCGTTTCAAAGGCATATCGGCAAAGTACTTTGTGGCAAGGATTTTGCAGTTTCATATTTTGATGAGGTAGCAATAGCTTCTCAGCACAATTCAGAACACGAAAGTCACATAATGAAAGGCTTAGAGAAGGTGCACAATAACAACATGCAAATTAACTTGGAAAAGTTTCTATTCGTAAAAAAAGAAATGATATTCCCGGGGCACCTGTTATCTGAAAATGATGTAGCGCCCATACCACAACGTATATCAACGATTCAGATACCAAAACTGTAACGCAGCTTAGAACCTTTCTCGTAATAGCAGATTGTTTGTCAAGAGCTTCGATAAATGTCATTCAATACCAAAAAGATCTAAATAAGGACCGAATTAGA
Organism: Schmidtea mediterranea; assembly: GCA_022537955.1. NCBI lineage: Eukaryota > Metazoa > Platyhelminthes > Tricladida > Dugesiidae > Schmidtea > Schmidtea mediterranea. The sequence goes on along the minus strand of CM039681.1, from coordinate 70,037,757 downwards.
GCACACACCCTCGAAAGTGCAGATGTAGGAAAGTTTAAGTACTTCACTGAAGAATACCGAATATTTTAAGATACGTCAATATCTGGAACGCTCAAGCCAATTTTATCTACAAAATATCGAAAAGAAGTATTACTCAGATGGAGATACTCTCCATGCTCTGAACATTCACCCTGACTTAAGATATCTTAAAGCAAATTTCCGTGAAATTGATCATCGATGAAACTGATCTGGTTAGAAGCACATGAAGTACATCATTTGAAACCAAGATACAATGGACCGTACAAAGTTGTGTCGATTCAAGGAAACACCGTAACAATAAACAAAAAATTAAAAGAAGTCACAGTGAATTTACAAAGTGTATAACCGGCTGTAATAGAAGGAGATGGGAACGACAATTCGGTTGAAGATGGCTGCTCCTCTTAAAATAAAAGGGAGCTATGAGGTATCCTATTATATAATTAATTATTTTATTAGGAAAATAAAGTTTGTTTCAAAAGCTCCGAAACCGGAGAAATTTTAAAATTGAATTTTATGTTAATTTTTGACAACATTAAATTGAACAATTTGTTATTTTCTAGTTCATAAAACATGTGCAATTCATGATTTTTCATATAAAACAAGGCAATACAAAACAATTAAGTAAGTTTCTATTTTCTATTTGTCTGTTAATTATTATATAATTTGAAATTTTAATTAAAAAAAAATCAAAAAAATAGGATGTCATCGATGCGAGGTGCTTTCAGCAGACAATTGAATAGTTCGGATGATTTGTCAGTGTGATTTAAAATGAATTTAAATAATTAAAAAAACAAAATCAATTTTCTATTAGTAAAATGTTTAAAATAATAATTAAGAATTTTTTAAATTTTCAAATTAGATGTGCATAATTAGCCTTGATTAAAATGTTATATGAAATTCTTTTTAATTTAAGCGATTTATTAAATAATTTAAAGTAAATTTGAAATAAGTGTTTAATAATATTTAATAAAATATTTAGGAGATATTAAATTTAGTAAAGAATTTTAAAAAACATGTACTTAATTAACTTTGATTAAAATTTAAAATATTGAATCATTAATAAGTTTTTGGAATATCAGTTTTTTTTTATTAAAATGTTTTTCAGGATAATTTGCAATATTTTCGAAAAATTGTTCAAGACGGTGAATCGGTTATGGTTTTGGTAGCATTTCTTCAATTTTAAGGGTTGTTATTTAGTTTTTTAGTGAACAATACTAGTTATCCATATCTCATTTAAGAAATATTAAACCCTTGTTGAAATTTCAGGTATCTCCAATATCATTTAGATATCGTTCAACTAAAGTGTGGTTAGGAGATAATAATACACTTGTCATAATATAACGTTCAAAAAGTCATTCTCTTAACCATATTGATAACCACTGGGTAATTCAAGAACATGTTAACAGATGTCAGATGGTGAAACATTTGACAAGTTTTTGGAATAAACGAACAATAGGGTGTATAATATATAATTATGGAACTTCAGCAACTTATTAAAAGAGTTTTTCTAAACATAGAAATTGAAATTTACAAATAGACAAATATTAATTATTTAGTTTTAACATCCGTATTGTAACATGATATATTTTGTGAAAATTATCAGTGTCTAATAATTTGGTCAAACACTTTAAAAAATAAAATAATCAGTTTAATTTTGATTTTCGGATGACAAACTGAATAAAATAAATTATTTAAAGTGATTCAATGAGATTTATAATGAGATTCGTACTGGTTCTCTTCAGTATCACGTGAAATCGAGGTCCTTTCACAATATCAGTGACATCCAAATAAGTTTGAAACTAGTCTTCAAATATAATCACATTGAATATCATTTAAAAAAAAATTTTTCTAGAAAAAAAATTTTATTTCTTGACATTTTCAATTTATTTTATGAACTTTTTATTAAAAATTTTTTTGTTAAAGATAAATATATATTAAAAAACTTACAGGTCTTTAAAGCACATAGATCTGGCAATGATAATTGAAGGATGGTCATATGGGATAAAAATAAAAAGCAAAACGACTTCGTAGGATTTTCCACTGCAATTTTAATTCTAGAATCAAGAATAATTGGTATCGAAATATCTTGAGTTTTCTAGAAAATGAATTATTAATTGAGGACGTAGCATAAGTTATCCAAACATTTCAACTTTGCATTATTTTTATTAAATTCAAAAAATATAATTAATCTAAATTTTAATGCTGAACGATTAATATTTACGAAATCTGTCCATGGCATGGTATAAAATAATTAGAACTAAATAATCAACAAAAATGTATGAATAAAAAATATGTTAAAACATTAAATATTTTGATCTATAAAGATTGTGCATAAAAATAAAATTTTACTTCTGTGTTAATTTTTTAAAATAATCAATATTATGTTACATCATAATATTATGAATATATGCTACTTACATAAATAATTCGTATTTATTAGTATAATTAATTTCATAAGTTTTAATATGTAATTTTTCATTATTTAACATAAAAATCTGGTTTAATAAGAACAATATTTTTCAAGTTCAGCATAATCATTGTGATGACAAAATATTTTTGCACCCTAATGACAGATAGGCTAGGTATGGACCTCTAACTTGTCCTCAATTTGCAGAGGAAGTGTTTTTAATTTTGGTTATTAATTTTAATTTTCATAGTTAATATTTTGAATCGGCTCATTTTCGTTTATAATTTTAAATCACTTTTTCAAACGGATCATTTTCTCATTATATCAACTGAACTCTCGTCTAGCTTAATTAATATCAAACTAGAGGAAAATCCAGAAATATGAGCTCGATTAGCAAACTACATATTATTATTGATATTTAACATCGTGCATTTTACTTCCAGATTTTAAGTAATATATTAAGTTAAATTTCATCTCATAATTAGGCATTTTTGTTATGTTTATCACTTGGGATTTTAATATTTTAGACTGCTGCAAAAGTAGGTAAATTTAATAATCATAAATCTAACGTTTTTCCTTTTTGATGTAATCACCGAATAGTCTTTCATATAATGTTCATTGACCTTGAATTTAAATCTTGTCTTCATTTTTTGAATTTCAATGACTTTCATAGAATATTTATCTATTCTTAATAATAATGTTTTTTCTTTGAATTCAGATTCACGAGCTTTAAGCCAATTGAATGATAAAGTCTTGGACTTTGAGCTTCTTATAGACATATTGTCATTAAAAGAACTATTCCAATCCGTTGCACACAAGGAATTCAATTCAGGACTTGTGTTTGTGGATATAGAATGATTGTCGGTTTGATTTATTCCTTCCCTAATTACCGGAAACAAATAATTAACAGTTAGAATTTACATATGAAAAATATAAAATGATTATATTTCTGAATAATAGCATCCTATCTAGTAAGCCTCTATTAATTTTAAGCCATCCAGACAGTTAGGTTTGTTTTGAAAGTCTATAATTGCAATAATGGAAAGAAGTGAATTTCGTGTGTTGATTAAGCATTTTTGTGAGGAAAAACCATCACGCAAACCAAAGATAAGTTGAAGAAATATTTCGGAAATTCTACTCCATCACAATTTAAGATCCATAAATAGTTTACGGAATTTCGACGTGGTCGAAATGGCTCGAAAGAAGCTACATTCTCTGGACGTCCCATTGAAATGACTATTGAAGAAATGGTCAACAAAATCCATGACACAGTGTTGATCGATTGTAGAATGAAGATTAGAAAGATTGTTCAGAAGGTAACCATCTCGAATAAATGTGTATGGAACAACCTAAACCAACATTTGGGGATCCGAAAACTTTCAGCGCGATGACTGCCGCGATTGTTCACTGTGGAACAAAAACTGAATCGAGCTATTTGTTTTTATCGATGTTTGGGTATGTTTCAACGCATGGAGATTCGTTACTATTGATGAAACATGGATTCATCATTGCACGCCTGAAACAAAAGATTAATCAAAACAGTAAGTTTAACTTGGTAAGCTTGCCCCATAAAGATGGAAATGATGCCTTCAGTGAGGTAAGTCATGACTTCTGTTTTCTGGGATTCGCAAGGTATCATAATGATCGACTATTTGCAGAAAGGAAAAACGATCACATGGGAGTATTATGTTGCGGTATTAACCAAATTTAATGATAAATTGAAAAAAATCGCCATCTTCTGACAAAGAAAATTTTTTTGTTTCATCGTGACAATACACAGCGCAAAGTTGGTTGATTTGCGCTACGATTTGTTGCTGTATCCACCGTATTCCCCGGAATTGGCTACCTGTGATTTCTTTCGTTTCTTAAATATGAAAAATGGCTGCTGAAAGGAGGAAATTTTGTTCAAATGAAGAGGTTATTTTGCAGAATTGAAGGAAAGCTATTTTTCTGAGGGGATAAAAAATTTGGAAAATCGTTGGGCAAAATGTATCGATCTTAATCATCCAGCCGATGGTGACGTGGTTATCACGTTTCACTTATTCTATACAATTTCACCGGGTACGCTATTATCGCGTCGATTATAATTTATAAGATATTTAAACGCTGTGAAAGGTTATTTTATATGTCGAATATATTATATTTTGTTTTAAATAAAACATCTTCGTTATCATATCTTACATGTAAACAGTTTGATACAAAAAAATTAAAAAATCGCCCGCGATTGAAAGGTTATATGAGACTATTGAAATAAAAATAAAAATTTTATCAAAAATAAAGTATTTTCAATGAAAATTATGAATGACGCGGCCATTTGAACTTTATGAAAGACAGTTTGTTCCATTTGCCTTAGCTTGTATGCCATATCCCATACAAATATTGCAATAAAATTGACAGTTGGATCTCACATGTAGAGATGGCAATCTCGGGATCTCGTACAAATCGTTGATTGAATATTTACAAAACTTTTAAGGAAAATATTTTTAATTATAAAAATTTTTGCTAGATATGGTACCAAGTTTATGAAAATGAAAAATATATAAAAATAATTTCTGTAATATGTAAATTTTGTTAATTTTTGTAAATTTTTGCTTGTAATTGGCTTGCTTTGTAATTCTTAAAAGGGTTCAAGTGACCAGAGTAAGAGGAATAGACTAAAGATAATTTATAAAAAATGATAATAAATTACTACATTAGAACGTTACCTTAGGCTTAACGAGTCGGTAATCAAAGACGGATTAATCTGAGTTTCAAACACATAAAGATTGATGATTTCTTGATTGGTGTTTGTGAATAATTTTCTGTACTCCTTTTCAATACAAAATTCTGAATTTTTATCCACTAGGAAATTAATTCCAATAATAGAGCCATTTGTAAATCCTAAAAACAATTCAAATTTATTCTCATTATTCTGCCACAGAAATAGTGATTTCGGCTGCGTGGAACTAGCATAGTTTCGCAGGTCTATTACTAGGTAATTGTAAGGAATGAATGACAAAATGTTTTAGTTTTACTTTCTTCAGATTCTAGTTTCCCCATAGAATACTCCAATGATTTTCTCTTTCGTATTTTTCTCTGTATTCTTTCTGTGAAAGGTTGTCCAGCTTTAAAAGTATCAACTGAAATTGTTTTATTATTAGTAATCATTAAAACAAATTGGTAATAAAATCCTTTTAACACTCTCTGTAATAGATTTTTTTGAAGGTCAAATATAGAGTTAACATTTTTAATATTAAAATTAATCCTAATTCTGTTAAGATAAATTATGCATCACGCATCTTATATAATGACTGAAATCGCCATAATTTATTTTATATCTCTTGTTTATCAAAAATACAAAATTTTGTATTTATTATACCTTCTGAACTAATGAGAAATCATTTTATATTCTTGTTAATAAAAAATATAAGATTTTGAGAAGTAAGGAGTAAACCCGCTTGTCGTAAGTGCGTATGTTTTTTATATTGCTTTACCATAGAAGACCAGAATGTTCGTAAGGTCGTTTCAAGTAAAAATGCGCGTCGTGATATGTGCAACAATATACACGCATACAATGTGTTAAGCATAAATTGACAGGACCAAGTCAAAGTTTAGATTTCAATTTAAAAATAAAAATTTTTATCGATTTTTAATTTTTGGATCTATTTTTAAAATAATAACTGTAGAGATTAAGTCAAAATTTTCTTCGGAATCATAGAAATAGCGGTCTATCACACAATTTAAGAAAACAAACACCCGTTTCAGTAATTAAGTTTCCTAAATGTTAGTTTTTTAATCAGTTCTCAATTATTAGATAACAACGCCAAATTATATATACATTGTACCAGTATTTATAAAGCTCTATATGTATTTTGTCGTTCTGATTTACTCACTATTGATAAGCCCATCAAACCTAAAAAAAGCTTGCTTATTCATGAAATAGAAGTCGTATTTCTCAGTAACAAGTTAGAGTGTATCAATGTACATTTGTCTAGCAGCAATAAAAATTGAGGCCAGTTTAAATGTTCAATTTAAGGAGTCGAAATTGGAATATTTTTATTGAGAATTTTATATTATTATAAAAATTGTATTTTTGTTGCAATTGAAGTAGCGGCTTTTATTTTACAACTTCAATAATTCAAACTTTTTATGTCTGTAAATTATGGAATATATATTAATTTTAATATTATTAAAAATTATAAATAATTTTCAAACTCCATTTAATTCAAAAATAGTATTTATAACTCTACTGTTAATTAGCAGTAGTAAATTGTTTGTAATTTTTAAAGTAATAGATAGTGAACACATATATATATATATATATATATAGGCCTTTGCATTTATATGAGATGGAATAATTGACCATTAAAATGTAAAACATCAAAAGTCTCAAATTAGCTTCAGCAACTAAACCGAATATAATAATTGTTCGCAAAAAGTTCCTGTAGCTTATTGTCAACTTACGACAGAACAATAAAAAATAAGAGTTTGCTTAGTTCAAAACTGCGGTCGCGATATAGCGGAAATATAATTGTATAAAAGAAATATTAAATGTTTACCCATTTTAAATAAGGAGAAAGGCAAAAATAAGTGCTTCCCATTGGCAATATTCACGCAACAAAATCCGATTCTACTAGCAAAACTCAAGATATTTCCCCTGAAGCTGAAATCCACAATCAACGAATCAAATTCATCACCGAACGTAATCAAAGTTATTAAATAAAGATAATCTGAATTTGTGTTAGCCGCTGTGTTGATCTGTATTAACAAGAAATCTTTTACATAATTTCATTTTTATATCTTTTACTTTATAATTTCTCATTGGAGCATTATTGACAGATATGTGATGATGACACCATTGCCTATAACACCTTTTATTCTCCATTTTACCGTCCACAATTGGATCTACCTTGAATAAAAATAACGATTTTCTATTGGTGCAAATTAATAAATGAATTGATTCATTTGAATCATATATTAGTTTGATTGATTCAATCGATATACTCTCCGCAAACATCGATTTCCATATTCCACATTTTTGGAATCTTGGCCATAGTATGTTTTTTTCTTGTTTCTATGTTAATTAAATAGATTAAGTTCAAAACCTTTCCCAACTACCTCAGTTGACGAAGAATTATAAAACTTGTTTAAATTAACACTTTCACTTAGGAAACATTGATCTGGTGTCAAAAACCAAGTGGATACCGATCCGTTGTCGTAAGAAGCAGCAAATAATTTTATCTGTGAACTTTTATACGGCTTTTCAATTTTGTCGTCAGTTGAAATTCCACTGTCGTCGCTTATTTCGTAATTTTCCACCTATCAATGTATTATTTTCATAAATATTGTTGGATTAATTTATCATAAGTGATAATAATTATTTTCAAATAAATACAATTTTTTTTATTAATCAGCGCAGTCAGAAAATCTAGAAAACTTTTATCATTGTTATCCTTATTAAAATTAAACTTTTAATTCTACTTCTGAAACTTAGATGGAATATTTAACCATTTCGACCTTATCAATGGCAATTTCCACCATAACATTTACAGTGTTCTACTAACTGAACCAATTCCTACTTCTGCTATTAATAACTATATTTCCTAATTTCTATACCTATGGAGAAAATCAGGTTAAATTTGGTTTAGGAGTTGTTATAGAGGCTCCAATCAATAATTAATAACACAAAATATAATTTTTAATATTAAAAATCCAGCCTGGCGAAGGTTTTAATGTTTCAGTTTTCGTAAAAAATTTATTTCTTGCATTTTTATTAACTGAAATATGAAATTTTAAATTAGCTCGAAATTCAAAATTTTTCCACAATTTCTTATTTTAATCTGACTTTTTTATTTTATAAATAATTTTTAATTATTTCATATATTTTTTAAAATCTAACTATCTTTAAAGTTATGAAACATTTTATGAAATAATAAAATATTCCAGTCAAACAGATAAATTCTTCTTAGTACTAATAACGATAATTAAATGCAAATAGATTTAATTCGCATTCAAAAACGATGTTTAAAAGCTAAATAAAATTATAATAATAAATTTAAAAAGTAATATAAATAATGTTGAAATGGCTTGATTCATATATAAGAATGTTTGAAATTTAAAAAGAAAACTTATTTATTGAATGGTTGCATACAAATATTAAATATTCAACTATTATCCTCGAAAATATTAAAAATAATTGTTAAAATAATTATGCTACAAGTTATTATTTGTATAAATAATATTGAGTTGGTATTACATAATACATTTTCATTCAATATTATTAATTTTTAGGAAAAAGTTTTAATTTGCATTTTATCTTTGATAAGTATTGCTTCTTTGTTTTGAAGATATTTTTAATTTTTCTACGATTATGACTTGTATTAGCTACCGTAGCTTTTTCATTTATAACATCTGTTAATAATACTGAAAAAATAATTTCAAGAAAATTCAAAATCCAATCTTTTTCAATATTATTAAAACAAACAATATTTTTGAAGAGTTATAATTAACTGTAAAATATTGATATTTACAAGTTATACTTATAAGCAAAGTTCCATCTAAGCTGCGCAGATGCGTGGCCGCACTCATTTTTTGAGAATCGCGCAGTTATTTCTGTATTCCGCGCACCTTTTGTGTTTCATTTGATAAAGCATTCATTCATTCTTATAATTTTTTAGTAATATATACTTATTAAAATTTAGATATGAAATAAAATTATGTTTATAGTAAAATGCCGTTCAAACTGAGTAGAACTTAATACAGAAAAAAGATAAACAAAGAAATTGCAAAATCATTTCTTTTTTTCTGTTATTTGCATTTTATCTTTGATAAGTATTGCTTCTTTGTTTTGAAGATATTTTTAATTTTTCTACGATTATGACTTGTATAAGCTACCGTAGCTTTTTCATTTATAACATCTATTAATAATACTGAAAAAATAATTTCAAGAAAATTCAAAATCCAATCTTTTTCAATATTATTAAAACAAACAATATTTTTGAAGAGTTATAATTAACTGTAAAATATTGATATTTACAAGAGAACAGATTTCATTCTCCATCCATTCCATTCACATTAAATACTAAATTTATTATTTTAAATTTCTAAAACATTCAATATTCTACATAATTAATGATTGATAAAGTACATTGATATATATACAAAGAATTTATCAACAGAATTCCTATGTTCCTTAACTCTCTTATGTAAGCTACTGATAGTACACATGATGGGGTTGATAAATTTTACGTAAGTACCCAAGATTTGTAAAAAATACAAAAGAAAAGTTAAATTAAATGAATGAAAAGTACTTAAATGAATCAGATAATAATATAACATACTTCTATTATATTGCTCATTCTTGTGATTTGACTCTTAGAAAAAGGAAAAATTTGACCTTTATTATGCGAATTCCAAACTCCATTATCACGAGAAATAACAACGCATTCCGTTGTTGTTAATACAAGAATTTTATTCTTATCTGATAATATACGTATGATATCAAATAAGTTTCAAGAATATAATGAAAAAAACGAATTTATAAAAAACATGTGAAATGTATACATGAAGTTGTTTCCGATTTCCATTGTTGAAGCACACAAATTTTGGGTCCCGTTCTATGGCCGCTGCTATTAGCTTATAAAAAAATGCCAACCAAATTGGCAACACCATTTTAACAGCACTGTCAAATATCTTCTTTATTGTAAAATGATATAACACACAGAAACTTTATATAGAAAATTTATTAAAAAAGTAGAAACTTTAAATATAAATTAGGTATTCTTTACATCATATTAAAATTACTAGTAATTGAGCTTTACATTTTCAATGAACCTTATTTCACCATGACATTTATTCTTTCTTATTCTTAATGAAATACTTTGAGACAGATCTATTCTAAAATTATATGAAGAATGCGAACATTGTATCGAGAAATATGCAAAAGATACACGCATCGTTTGCTTTGCTTTATCGGAAACAAGAGTCAATATCAAAATTTTTTATAATAATTTCCAATAATTAAAGTAAGTAAATACTTTGTCACTGCAAATGATTTTTCAAAAGAAACTAAAAAGAATAGATCCAAAATGCACTATCCAAAGGTAACAATACATCTACCTGAGAAAAAGGCTTTGAATATGATTACGTTTAGTACGTAGAGCATTTTTTAGATAATCTAAATACAAAAATTTCAAAGAACCTTTTTCTTATATCATTTAATAATGCACTTTTTCAAAAAAAAGTAAAACAATAATGTAATAATTACATACTAGTACTTATTCAAAGAAAACTTTTAAACCCATTTTATTTTGTACATTAATTAAAATTTAATACAAATCAATATTAAAAAGAGGTATGGAAAATCATCAAAATCATTATCATGTAAAGTACAAATTAGGGTAACAGTGCTAGAAACTAAATTCTAATTAAATCGTTGATAACAAAAAGTCTTTTCATTTTCCTTCTGAATCTCAAATCTAGACTCGTTTTTTTCTTTTGTATATATCAGCAATGATTTTATTGATTTTAATAAATTTATTAATTAATTTTAAAATCTTTTAAGAATTTACGTAAAATATTATAAAGCAGTTGACCTTTTTAAGACTGAAAAACGCAAAGCATTAAATACTGCAGAGGTGAGCAACTCTTTTGCCTAAAAGGCCGCAATATAAATTCTTAAGCATTTCGGGACGCTTATCTTCAAATTATTAAAGATTTTATTTCAAAAAAATATAATTAAACACACCTAAATTTTATATGCAAAACAAAAATGACAAATACAAAAATATACTAACTATAATATACTTGCGTTCGTTGTATAATCATAAGCATACACAGCCGTTTGGTAGTGACATATTGATAAGGTTCGAATTTGCCTATTTTAGTCGGTTAGAGCCTTGGTTTCAAAAGCGTGATGCGCGAAAAAATCAAATGTACAATTCAATTAAAAATTGTTTGAAAATAAAAATCAATTCAATGTAAAATTTACACATACCATTCGGCTTTGTATGAATAAAAATATATTTTTTAATTGTGTAGAATGAATCGTGATTAAACAGCGGCAAAAAATAGTACGATTACGTTGATGAGTGTTTTGATTTATTGCAGAATTGGTGTGGTTGAAGGTCTGAAGTCTACGAAAGTGAAAGTACATGGAGCCAGATTTTTCACTATTTTTCACCATCAATTTTAATTAATGATATTTTGAAAACAAAATATGAAAGAAAAAATTTACTAAAAATTATAATTTTTTTCACGAATATTTTTTACAAATAATTTTCGAGTTTGGCGAATCTTATTCAGTTTATGAAATAAAATATAAATAATATGTTAAATATGGTGTAAAATTACCTTTTAATCCATTTGTAATAACTTTGAAATCCACTACAATGTCGTTGAATGTGAAACAGATTTCTGGTTCATCTTCAATGGAAACAGAAACAGTATTTAGATCTTTATATGTAACTGCTGGCATTCCCCCAGAAAATACATAGCATTTTTCTTTGATTCTAAAACAACATGAAATTCTTGATTGTGAGTTTAATAAATTTATGATACATTAAAAGTACTGAACTATATTTTTCTACCTTTTTTCTATGCAAACCTTTCCCAAGAGAAAATTGTATAATATTGTTTCAGTATTCAAAAGAAGGATCTTTGAATTAGGGTAGAGAAGCAGGAATTACATTAATGGAAAACTATCAATGGTTGAATTGGATTTGAGTGATGTGAATAAGGTTTGTTTTTGGGGATGTGTATTATATATTATAAGACATTATTTATGTTTGTTTAAGGATTACAAACTTGCTTAGATCATGTTTAGATTTTGGTTAACAATTTAAGTGCCAATGGTGCAATGCCATATACTGTTAACTAAAAGAATCCATTAGTATTAGTAAACACAATTTTGTGTTTGTTTATATTGTCTTATAATTTTGTTCGAATAATATAAAATGGTTGAGGTTATCGGTGAAATATCTAATTAACGCTTATTGATCTGACTTCAAGCGTGTCTTGAAATATTAATAATAATGACAAGTTCTCGATATTCTCAATATTTAGTGTTATCACAATTACAATCAATTTGATTTTTGCTAACACAAATACACAAAAGATTCACCACTTAAGTACGTATTACGTCAGACAGTGAGTATAATTAATAACTGCCAACTTCTTCTTTAATCAAACGTCTGTATATACTCTTATCACTCGACAGGTTAATTAAACTTGAGTTGCTTTCTCTTCCCTGTAATACGGTGTGTACTCCATAGTTTATCCAAAGATTTTATATATATATATATATATTCTTTGTCTCTCTCCTATTTAGGTTTTGTCTCAGTTTTCATAACTAGTTTTTTCCTTCTGCCTTTTCTCTAACTTTCTTTTTCGATTTTATTCTGATTTCTTCATTTTTGTTTCTGCTTTTTATAGGTGATCTTTTATTGGCAATTGAGATAATTTCAATTTAGTTTTCGTTTACTTTATTAGACAATTTTATTCGCCATTTCAATTCATTTTTCATATCCCTGATAGCTGTCATGATTTTCAAAAGTTTTCCCTTTTCATTTCCAACTGCCCTTATAATCCATTTATTATGTTTTTTATTTTTTCTTTTTTAATTACACTTATTAATTAAGAACGACCTTGTTTAACTTCATTAATTTGCAATTTCTTTTCTCCATTTTCATTTCTTGCACTAAATCTTTCTTACCGGAGTTCCGAAACAACATACTCTTTTATTTATACTTTTTCCACTCGGATTATTTAATTTAATATCTAATTTTTATTAATATTTAGGTCTCATTAATAAAACCTATTGTTGCTTTTTCATTTCTATCTGATGATGGCAATGCACCTGTTGAAATACACGTTATAAGTTATGTTCGAGTGTCGTTTTATAATAATATTGAAAGATTTTTGCAATAACGTGTTTACTAATATCCTTTTGATTGTGAAATATTACAAATTTCAGCAAGGTTATTTTGCAAAAACAATATTTAACAATATTTAATTATAAACATCTGTCATTACAGTAGAATAAAAACTTAAATAGATCAGCTAGTCAGTGAAATTTCCTCAAAATGTCATTATAATATCACGAACAATAAGAAGTCACATGAAGTGTTTTAAGAAATGATAAATAATACTAACGTCACGTCACGTATGCAAAGGAAATACGAGTCTAATTATACATATGTGTTACAAGATTTTGACGCCTCCTAGAGACTTTATAAATTAGCTTTCTCCTATTGGTTTTTGGATAATGAATTTATTTTAATGACATTAAAAAATGTTTTTGATTATAAATCAGTAAAGATATCGATGTTTTTTTATATTCACGACTTCAAAAAAATTAGAGAATATCAAAAAAACATCGATATATTTATTGATTCATAGTCAAAAACATTTTTTTAATGTCATTGAAAAATAAAAAGAAATCAGAAGTGAAATCCGTAAAAAGTTCTTATAATGAATTTATTATGAAACTTTCCTTAAATTTTTTGAAAGTTTCTATGAATTTAAAATTTTTTTCAAAATGACTCCTTTTAAGAACCAAAGTAAAATATGTGATATTTGGACTTTTCTTAAAAATCACGATATCATGGACGCCATTATTGTATACATAAATGAATAATAATTTATTTAAAACTTTCAACACGGGATATTCAAACCATTTGATTATTTAATCCCTGGGAAAAGCTAAAAGAATACGGACAATAATCTGTGAGCTAATTGGAAATTAATTAAGCATTTTTAATACCAAAAAGAAATAGAAATAGTGCTAAAACAATAAATGTAATATAAATTCTGATAAAATTTTTATAAATAAAACGTATTTACCCAGAAAATATAGCAGTCAAACATTTGTCAATAGATTTGCATGGAAACGGACCTAAAAATGTATAATAAAAACAAATTCCGAAAATGTTAAAATGGCTTACCATAGGGAAAAATTAATAAATCTTTATTGAAAGCCTCCATGTCAATAATTCCAAACTTTCCATCAAATGTGGAGATCAATATTTGATTGTTTTCTAATAGTTCAATATGAGAAAAATCGAATTCAATTTTCTGGAGGATTTTGAGAAATTCAAAATTTATTATTTCATTCTCAGAATCAGTTTCTATGACACTGCCAATTGTGCATTCGAATTCTATGAGAACCTTATTGACCAATGCCAAAATTGTTAGAATTCCATTTGCAGATCTCGTCACTAATATTCTATCAATTTTCCTGAAAATAAAATAAAATAATCAATAAATAAATTTTAATCGACTTGAAATATTTATCATGATTTTGTTTAATTTTTATTGAAATCAAAGATTTTTCTAGCTCATAGACCAAATTCTAATTTTTTTGGAACATTAAGGATGGACAGCAATAAGAACACTTTAATTCTTTTTTAAAACAAATAACACTTAAAAAATAATTTATTCAAATTTATACAAAACAAAAACAGTAAATGAACAGTTGACCACTAGATGTAAGGCAATCCATATATCTGGATACTATTTAAGACTAGTATACCTTCTTTATGGATGTTGGTATTGAACATCCTTTTTTCTGATTGAGACTATTCATATTTCTTCCTGTTCAATCATTTTTGCTTTATACTCTTCGTATTTAATCTTGAAGTTTCTCAGTATGTTGTTTCTTTTGTTCCATGTTCCGAGGGAGCACACCACAAAGGTTTCTACAGTTGTGTAAACGTGTGTCACTTCGTTGATCTCTTATGCTAGCTCGCAGTATTTATCACAATTCTTGTACCTCGTGGCTTCTATCGAATGGACATTTGATATCTATGATAGTAATTTTGTCCTTTGCTATAATGATTATTTCTGGTTTGAGATTCTTCTTTAACTCCACTGGTCTTGTTTTGGTTTTTAAATTGAGTTCTTTCATTTTAAGGAGTTTTTACCAAAAACAAATTTCGGATTCACTGATCCTAGATTTGCAGTGCTTAACATTTACTAATTTTGCCTTATTTGACCTTGTAATAGAGGTTCCAATAACCAAAATTTAATCTAAAGAAAATGCACTGATAGCAAATAAGTAAAAAAAAACATTATGATTAAAAGATTAAAGAGAATAGAAAATAAATATCAATTATAAATATAACAGTAGGTTCTATGCAAAAAAAGAAACAAAATATCAGAAAATCGTAATTGCATAGTTTTTACAAAAGGTATTCTTGAAATTTTATAATCCTCAGAAGCAGAAAGAGGCTTTTTCCAGATAAAATAGCAAGTTTTGAAGGCTCATTGTGACTCTAAAATTAATGCTTACGGCTTCTTACGCAAATAATTTTAAAATAATATTTTGTAGTTTAATATTATTTATTATCTGAAATATTTTTAGTTACCAGGTTGAGAAAGCACTTCATATTCCAAGATTTATGGTAAATCATGATCCAGATACTGGGGTTCATATATTTATCTCACAAAAATATATACTAACAACAAACAAAGGCCATAAAGCTTTGTAATACAATTATACCCTCTTGCAGTGCTCTGCGTTCGGATAAATACAGTTTAAGTGACTGAAACTCAATCATTGTGGAGTTACAAGAATTTAAATCTAAAACTTCTAAACCTAAATGTATGTAATTAAACAATCATCTTCATGGAACCACAGAAAATATTAAATAATAACTATAAACTCGGACTTAACTAAGAGATAAATAAAATTAAACAAAGAAATAATTAACTAAATGTTAATATTGATAGTTAAATAAGTATGGTAATGATTTAATTTTAAGAAAACACTACTCAAACAAACTGTCAGTTAGAATAGAAAAAACTATAGATATATGATTTCATAAAAAAATTACATTAATTTTATTAATCTTTTAAATATTTTGTAATTTAATTTAATTATTCAATTATTTTCCTATTTAGATTATTTACTTAAAAATTTATAAAATATTTTGTAAATAATCTGTAAATATAAAAAAGTTAGAAATGAAAAATTTCATTACTTAAAAATTAATTACAGTTGTAAACAACAACAAAAATCCACATTCTAACATATTAAAAATTTTCCACAAAATCATTCAAAACATGTATTTACAGGATTTCGCAGCATTAACACGTTATGCATCATGGGAATGAGTCCCTAGGGACAGCTGCCAGTATATCCCTAATGTTATTGGAGGTCCTAGGGATCGCTCAGTAAAACTTACAATTTTATATTGTACTGGTCATACTTTTAACACACTCCAAAATCGATATGGCTCCAAAGGCATTTTTTGGTGCTGTGAATTTTTTAACTTCGATTTTCCTATTTATATTAACTAAGCTATAATAATTTCAGTAATTACTTTTAATTATTACATAAGTAAACAAATATTATTTATTATCTGAAATATTTGTAGTACTGATCAGTTGTTCATCACATTCTTTGCATTAAAAAGTTACTTTGAGCACATGTATTTTTTTAATTGAAACTTAGATTTTTTTTCTTATACCACATTTTGCCATATTTTCTTACTTTATGTTCAATGCTTTTTTTTTATCAGGGTATGGGTAATTTTTCTCCCGCACTTTGTCCCACTTAATATTGTCTGCTTTGTCGCCGTTTCTTAATTTTCGCTTGTTGAAAATAATAAACTTTCTATGATATTTTTTCTAAAGTTTGTTATAGATAAGTTGATTGATTGACGATTTTATATAGAAAATGAACGTTTACTATTTATGTACCTAAAAGCACTTTTAAAGCTGATGAAGAACTAAATAAAACTAAACGTGAAATAATATACGTCAAGTAAGAATAGACTTGTCTAAGTAGCCACAAGGATCGCTGAGTGGACCACGGCAATACTTACACAAATTTATGATCATTCTTACAAGTACTACTAAACATTTTTAAACTCCATATCCGATTTAGACATACTAGTCAAATTATACCTAGACATTCTTAAACATGGATCCTTAGAGTTTAAAAAAAAAATTTATCAACAGTCAATTTCATCGTGAATAATGATTTTATTGACAACTCAATAAATATTTCAAAGCTTTACTGAATTAACAAAACTAGAAAAAACATGTGTAAAATGCTTTTAAATAATTTCAATGGTAAATTGTCGGTATGTGGATTGTTTTCAAATTTATTAAATTAGTCTTATCAAACTCATTTAGCAACGCGCTATTTAATGTTATTGGTAAGATTAAAGCGGCCACATCACATTTACAAAGTTTTTAACAATTTTGTTTTGAAGTGAGAATGCAGGAATAGAGGTAATTAAACCCCATTGTGTAGTTTAATGAATTCAGTTCAATAATATATAATTGAAATAGTATTGCTGTTATTTAACCATTTATTTTATTTGATGTATATATTTTAAAAAAAACTAAATTTTTTTTCCGGAAACTTGCAGTGCTTTTCATCGACCATTTATCCAATATCTAAGGGATTCAGAGACATACAATCTTCATCATGGTCAAAATACTAATAAAATATGTTACGCAACAGCAAAACATCGTGGTCACCAATTTGACATACCTGTATTATATTATTGTGTTAAATAAATTTTAATTTCTATTTAAAATAATTTTTAATATATTATTTCTTAAAATTAAAATTATAAAAAAATATTTAAATTTATTTATTGAAAATAGTATAACTTAGTAAATATTTAAATATTTAAAATAAATTTTAAAACATTTTAAAATTTAGTATTATTTGTGTAATTTGCTAATTAAATCAATAATTTCTATTTTTTCGGTCCAACTTAATGATGGAAGAAAAACTATAGAAATATATATATATATTTATATTTATATCAAAAAACGTATGTAGGAGTAGACCTTTCTTACAATATTATATTATTTATTAAAAAATTAAGAATTAAATTTTCGTAACACCAGAATGATTAAGTTATAGGCATATATTCATAAGACACTTTCTAATTAAATTGCGTTCAAATCACGGAGCACCTTGTATATTTTTAAACTTTTTTTATTTAAGCATTTAAATTTTTTTTTAAATATTTTAACCAATTTGTTTATGATGAGTTTAAATTTAGAAACGGATTTAAAATTTATTTTTTAATTTGTAAATAAATTGAAAAACACGTATTTTAACACTTGATAAATAAAAATACTATTTAGGCATATTATTTAGACATAATTCAATATTATTTTTGATTATAATTAATGTTTGACACATAAAATATTTTGTTATTCTTGAAATGTCCTACGTCACTGATTGAATTGAAAGGGTTAGATTGCCAACTTTCATTTGGAAAAATCACATTTATACACTGATTTTATATTTTGAATCCTATTCACGTATAAAATAATAATAAAAATCGAAAATTAAAAAGAATTTTAAAATAATTAAACATAAATTAATAAGTTCTGTCTATTCTCTTCTGAGTTTCAACTTTTGCTGTTGTAGATAACTATATCGATAGCAGTTTATGTCCGCTGGTGGCTCATTCGGTAATTCTTTTTCACAAACTCCTTGAATCGGAAGAAACCAAGGCAAATGGTTGGAATAACGGCACCCATATTCAGTGACGCATCTCAAACCAGGAGCGCATCTGCCATTTGAAAAAATGTTTCATTAAACAACTCAAATCTTGACTTACGCTTTTATGTTCGATTCACAAATCTGGCCCTCTAAGTTCGCACAAACATAGCAACAATTGCACGAGTCTCTAATTTGTTGACTTCTTGGACAGTTTAGTTTCACTGAGTTACACGAACTTGCGAAACATTTGCACGAAAGTGAATAAGTGTACCCAATTAAAAGGAGAAGGATAAAAGCTACTTTCATTTTAATTCAAGTTTGCCTATTGCAACTTGAATTTATATGAAATCCAGTATTTAATTATGAATATCTGACAATATTATTGTAATAATTTCCGGTATTTAAATACGAAGCGATATTCATTATATTTCTTTTCCAAAGAGTTGAATTTTGTTGACAATATGTCAGGATTTTTCTCATTTTCCGAAAATCATATATTGTAAACAATTAGCCGTAAAAGAATGAATTCAGAAATTATAAATAAGTTGTGAATTAATTATGAAGTTCTGTTGGATTTATTTATTTTGAATAATTTTTATTTTAATTCCTATTTAAAATTAAGTTTTCAAAATGAAACATGTTGAAACTTTTAGGTTTTAATAATATTAATAATTCAGAATGAACAACAAAAATTAAATTTACAAAATTTTATCATTATATATTTATATAAGATATCAGTAAAGTCTTTTATCATCTAAACTCAGAGACGGATTCAGGGGGGTAATTGGGGTAATTACCCCCCATAGCAGGATTTCCGAATTTATTGGTCTATATAACCATCTGGAATGGCAAGCCCAGGGTGTAAAAACCCAGCTACACATATGGTATTTCGCTAGGATCCAATAACTATATCAATTGAACTTCAACTGATATAATACATTCCAATTTATAAATAAAAAGTGCATCTGAGTTACAGAATTTAAATATATAATATATTATTTTTGGATTTTAATTTTGTATTTAATTTATTGAATTATATAAAGGGTTTTACTTATGAAATCATTCTTTATTATTTTATGATGCACTTTCTGTTATAATAGTACCGATTCGTTATAATTTCAAACAATAGATTCATTATTTAATTTAATATAATATATAATTAAACTATAATATTTTAACATAGTAATTAATTATAATTTTTATTTGCTTTATTGTAGTTTTATATTAGAAAAATTACAATTTGAATAAGCATCCCCAATAAATATTAATTTCTGAATCATATTAATTTTCTATTTTAGACATGATCCGAATATTTTTAATTTAAATTTATTTATGGTTCATATAAAATGGAATTACTAAAATTTTGATATTTTTAGAAATGAAACGATCAGCGCGCAAACATCTATCTACAATTTTTCAAAAATGTTTCAACTATAGCTATATCACTCAATATAGATATTCAAGTTCCGAGACAAACAAAACGTGAATTAAATAGAGACAATATTGTGAATTCAGGCCCAGTAGACTTTTATAAAAAGACTATATATATTCATATTATAGATAACGTTATATTAGATTTAATTCACCGTTTCTCAAATAAATTGATTAATTTAATAGATTTAAACCAGTCTTTCTCAAAGTGGGCGATAACTCCCCCTTGAGGGCGTTTGAGATCTAGAGGGGGCGTTAAAAGGCCAGAAAAAAATTGAGGGGTGTTGACGTGGGTTAATAGGGCGATGGCAGATTTGTAATTTCATTTACTTTATATTTTAAATTTTACTAAAATTAAAACCTACCTCCTGCACAATAACGAATAATTAGATTATATTTCTACCCTGTATGATGGTATAAAAACTTAAAATACTTAACATAGATTTGGTGGGATAGCCCGCACGCCTTACGCAATCAAGTTGTAAATATTTTCAGTTAAAAAATGCTATTGGAGCAATCCGGTAGCAATTGTTCTGTACCATTAAAATTTATTTACATGTAATATATTAAATAATCTTTAGGGGCGGTGGCAAATCAAATTGTGTCTTAAGGAGGCAATGGTTAAAAAAGCTTGAGAAACACTGATTTAAACGCTTTAATACCAAGTAACTTAATAACTATATATCATTAAAAAATGAAATCTGATGATATATGCAATAATTTTGCCAATGTTTTGGATAAAGATAAATTAAATTTCAGTTATCGATTGAATGAGAAAATTATGTTATTGAAGCAGTCCATCCATTCTTTTTAGAAGTGGCTATTGAGGTAAGGCATATTAAGCAACAACATTTATCATTTACCATTGTATAAAGTAATCGAGTTCCCATTCTTCATGGAAATAATTAATTAAGCAACGTTGCTGTTAGTAATCAGTCCGATTACTAACAGAAACTTAAAAAATGCTAGGTAAGCAGAGCACACAAATTTTTGCTGAGTGGTATGTGCTTGAATAAAGAGATACTTATTACGTAAGTCATCTATGTTCCGCATGTTATTTGTCATTTTATTACGTATTTTTTATTGAAAAAATCTTATCTTATTTTACTCGAACAAATTATAATACATACTGGTAAAAATATGTTGTATGAGTTGCAGCATATGCACAATGAAACGTTATATACGTATAGCGTTAATGATATGGCCGATATACGTGATAAATTAGAAAATTATATTTAGTATGTACACAATAATTTTTCACACTTCAAGGTTTTTTAAATGCTTATTATAAATAATATATGATTTCATTTGTCATAAAACATTTAATTCCATGTATGCGGCCATAAGTCAAGACATCGCACGCGATCGACCGGTTGGCCACCCCTGCTATATGCAATTTGTGAAGAGTCATATTTTTTTTAAATGAAAGTAAGTTTCCTACTAAAATAAAAATATTGCTATACTGCTTTTTTTTATTACCCACCATATAAAATCCCTGGATCCATCCCTGTCTTAACCTTGTTCGAGCGTTGTGTTTAATTTGGTTTTGACACATCTGTGTGTGTGACTGTGGTTTCTTTTGGTTTGTGAACTATGCGTGCACACAGACGCGAAGCAGTGAATCCAATGGCCAGCGTATCGAGTTTTTTATGAATTCGACGAATGAGAAATTTTCTATGATATTTCGAACTATATATTGGAATTTTTAATTTTGGTTTGCGTTTTGTTTAAAATTTTCATACGAATTTTGTTTGGAAATTAATCGTGTTTGGTCAAGATTGAAATTTTGTTTAGTAGTTGCAGTTTGTATTTTCAATTGCTGGATTTTTTCGAACAGATATAGAATTGTTTTCGAAGGATTTGTATTTTTGGGATTTAAATAAACTTTTCGATTTGGAATTTAATTCTATTTGATTTTTACAAATTTTGTATCTTATATCATAGCTTTGAAAAGATATGTCAGCATTGTTAGATCCAGAAACTGGGGCTCAACGATTGTTAAAATTGTTGGAGATAATATAGTCAATTTTAAAGATTATGATCATGTGGTGAAAATGTGGGTATTTGAAAAGAATATAAATGTACAAAAGTTAACTGAGATTATAAATCAAGACTATATGAACGTTAAGCATTTACCCGATGTCAAATTGACTCAAAATCTTGTTGCTGTACCAGATCTAATTAATACCATTAAAAACGCTGATATTCTAGTGTTTGTGTAACCTCATAAACTCCCGGGCAAACTTTGAGAACAAATAAAGAATCATTTGAAACCAAATGTTTATGGAGTGTCACTTATAAAGTGTATTGCAGTGTCTAAATCTAATCAATTAGATGTAATTTGTAATATTATTCACGATAGATTTAACGGTTATTATAGCTATTATCTTACATGGGAATTTAAGTATCAATTTATTTATCAAAGATTTTTAAAATAAAAGTGGAATTTTAAAAGAGGAATTCTAAAACTAAAAGCTTTATCAAGATTTATTTTTATTAGTTATTAGTATACTTTCTTTATATTACGAAAAGGGCCTCATATCTAAAGCTAATATTAAATGCAACAAGAAAAATAATTATCATAAAAAGCATAATCTTGATATTGTTTCGGAGACAGATTAATGTATGAAACTAAGAAAATTTTCTGATTAAATGTGAATGAAAGGAGAACTTTTAATTGTTAGTCAATAACAGATAAAAAGAAGAAAAACTTGAAAAATTTGTTACTACCATTTTAGTTTCAAAATGAGAATAGTAAACTTCAAAGTGGAATAGTTAACTTCAATCTAAGCATAGTAAATTTCAATTTGAGAAATTTTTTTTCACTTAAAACAATTAATTTTTAATGTCTAACCACTGCTTGACGAAGGCAGATTTTCATCCGTGCTTTTGCATTTTCTTTCTTGAAGGAACCTCTTCTTATTTCATAATAAATAAATGTAACCGTACTTATTCTAAATGAACATTAAGAAATTTTGAACCAGCTGTTCTAGTGGTGAATCTTTTTCCCTTCAATGATCTACCCTGTGTTCTTGAAATTTGAATGTTTAAATTTGTTTCATCCATAAACAAAATAGGTTTATTTTGGTACTGAAATTCCAAAAGACATTCCACAAACTCCTTTCGCTTTTGTTTGTTCGCAGGGGAGTTTCACTTTGTAGGCTCATATATTAAACATTTTAGCGAATAACAGAGAGTATCTAAATGTTTTGAAATTTTTGTTTTTGAAATAGTAAACTTTGTTTGTTCTCAAAGGGTTTTTTGAAATAGTAAACTTAAATTTTTCTTCAAACACTGCACCGAGTTCCGTTAATGTAAAACGACAGTTTTTTTCGATCATTTCAACAAAATAATTTAAATGAATTTCAGTAATTTTGCAAAACCTTTTCCCTTTTCGTTAATCTATGGTTTCTCCCTCTGCGATTGTGGAACGTAAATTGCACGTGTAAGTTGTCGCTAGTCTCTATTCATGTTTGACACGGCAAGTAATTGCATTTTTTAGATTCTTTTTCTAATTTTTACTGAGATATGTTGGGCCTTTGAATTTTGCTATACTAACACATGAAAAATTGCAATTCTGCTGTTTAATTTGTAGAAAATCAGGCTTAATTTTTTCACTTTTATTTTAACAATTCTCATATTGAAATTTGCTATTTTTATATTAAAATTAACTATTCTAATATTGACGTGTACTATTCCACTTTGAAATATACTATTTTCATTTTTAGGTTTATTATTCTCATTTTGAAAGTGAAAAGGTATTATTGAGATTCCCATCAATTTATATACGTAGGTTTTATCTGAAGCTAACATTGCCAAATATTTATAAGAGCCCGTACCGATAAAAAAGTTAAAATATTAAAGATACTATAAATGATTCTTATATGCTAGCTAAACTGAATAAGCTTAAACGCTCATCAAAACTGACATTTTTAATATAAATCTACAGTATTTACCTAATTACATTAAAAATAACATTTTGTATTGATGTCAATTTATTTATGAACAGAATTTTGTGATAAAAATGCTTCTACAAAGTATTATAATTAAAGTTAAGTAAATTGAAAATTTCTTTCTTTTTTTCCTTATACTTTGATAACGTACTCAACGGAAGCTTATCAACAAGCATAAATTACAGAATATACACAAAAATATATATTTAGTTCTACTTGGCGCGCATTCGATTAAACGAAATTTAAAAAATTTAAAATATATTTTGACTAAAAGTTATAACATACATAAATCCTTCATTTAAAATGAATACACCTTTAAAATTAGGGAAAAGGTTGCAATTGATTTTACATTCTCAATAACTAATATTCAAAGTAGTGGAATTGGTAGAACAGAGCGATATCTTTGTTTTTATACCTCCACATTATGAGTGATGAATTTGAAAATTCCACACCATTAGGACACGGAAATTTTTATTAAGATCTCATTGCATTACCAGGGGTTCCAGTTAAAAGGATATTAGATAACGATACAAAATTAATAACGATACAAAATGTCTAAATTAGAAAAGTTTAAACAGATTCTTAGGCAATTGAGAAAGAACTCCAAGATAAAATTAAATAAATTTTTAACCCCCTTTAGTCACCTCATTTTGGTAAAATTTATGAAATGTTAATAAAGACTTTAAAGCAGGGATGGAAACCGGTTCAGGTTTAGTAAGCAAAATTCTGTTTTGTTCTTACATGTCAAATTATGCCAATGATTTGCCTTTAGTTGGTTTGAATTTAAGACAAATTGGTAATGTGGTAAGCTCCTTCCTTCCAATAGTTAGTGAAATAAAAAAAGTTAAATCCTTAGAAAATAATATAATTAATGAAAATCATAAAGAAAGTGAAAATTTAAAAGAACGTAAAAATAAAATTGATCAACTTTTAATAAAAGTATTTAAAATGAATGTTGATGAAATCGTCGATGTAATTTTGGATCAAATTTCTATTAAAACTGTGCCAACACACAAACCTTACTTGGGCAATATAGAAAGAGTAGAATCTCAAATTAATAAAAGTAATTTAATTAAAAATTTCAACAGTGACATGAAAACCACTGTAAACACGATCATCAATGATGTAGATGTGGATGTTAGACCTAAATATGAAAACATTATAACGAATTTTGAGCACAAAATTCCTTTAGACCGAACTTGGGATAAGGTGTTTAAATTTTGTAATCGTTCTGATAAAAAACTTAAACTTAAATATTTATCGAATTCTGAGGTATTATTTGAGCTCAAGAAAGCTGACAACACAAGTCCTGGTGTTGATGGTATAAAATATCGAGACCTGGTGATGCTGGATCCCGAGGGTAAACTACTAACTTTTTTATTTAATAAAATTATTTCTAAAAAGGTTATACCAGATAGCTGGAAATCCTTTAAAACGTTGCTAATTCCAAAACCCGGTAAAGGTGATAAATATGATAGTGTGTCATCTTGGCGTCCAATTGCACTACTTTCAGTTATCTACAAACTGTTTGCCTCTTGTTTAGCTAATCGTTTAACATTTTGGATAAATAAGAACAATCTGTTGCATATCGGTCAGAAAGGTGGCTCTAGACACGATGGATGTGTGGAACACAATTCAATTCTTTCGTCAGCTTTAGAGCACTCTAAATACAGCAAGAACTCTCAACTTGCTATTGCTTGGCTTGACATTAAGGATGCTTTTGGGAGTGTTCCTCATGCCTACATGTGGTCTTTACTTCGATTTGTTGGGGTTGATGAGGAATTTGTGACTATTCTTGAGAGGATGTATTCCGATACAAGTACTTTCTATAGTTGTGGTCCTATCTTGACTCCAAATATTGCAATCAGACAAGGTGTTAAGCAAGGATGTCCTATCTCTATGATATTGTTTGCTTTAGCAATTAATACAGTTCTTGAAGCAGTATCCCGATCTAAATGTGAACCATTTATGATTGGTGAATCTGCAGTTAAAATCCTTGCGTACGCTGATGACATTGCTCTTGTATCAAAGTCTGCTTACGACTTACAGAGAGTAACAAACATTGCTGTTGTAATTGCATCTGAAATTGGCTTTGAATACCGTCCTGAAAAATGCGGTTATATCGAACTTCCTCTTATCGAAACAGAAAGTCAAATTCTTATAAATGACATTAAAATTAAAAGATTAGCTTCAAATGAATTCTACCAATATCTTGGAGTGCCTGTGGGTGAAGAAACCGATCAGAGTCCATATGACATTCTTAAGAAAGTTGTTTCTGATACTAGGAAAATTGCTGACTCTGACTTACTTGGATGGCAAAAACTGAAAGCGTACAAAATCTTTTTACATTCTCGTTTAGTATTTCCTTTTAGAACACGAGAGATTAAAACAAGTGCACTAGCAAAATCCAATGCCAACAATAATCTGACTGTAAACATCACTAGCCAATTAAGAAATTGTTTTAGGAAAATGATGTCTTTGCCTAACCACTCTGAAGTATGTTATTTTTATAATTCAACTGAAAACGGAGGGGCAAACTGTGTTGATCTACTTGACGAATACCACACACAGACAATAACACACTTTTTCCGACTTTTTACTTCTAATTGTGAATTTGCGAGAAAAGTTAACCTTGATTCTTTGAACTTTGTAGCTGGTCCGCGACTTGGTATTATCAATCCGACTTTGCAAGAAACGTTTGATTGGATCAATGGGAAAGAGCCAAAACCTTGGCATTCTGGTAAGAAAACTCGTTTTCAGCGAGCTAGAATTGCGATTGCTTTTTTTAAGAAAGAACATGATATTAATATTATGTTTATTGTCACCAAAGGTCAACCTTCACTCTTCATTACATCAGAAAAACGTGGGACATTTATTCTTACTCCTGATTTGCGTAAAACTACTTCAAAGGTCTTGCACATGGCTCTCTGTGACTCGTATCTTTCGAAATGGGAAAAAGGCTGCACTTCAAATTTCATTGCCTCAGCCATTAAACTTTCACCAAAAATTAATAAAGCTATTTATCGAGGTGACATTTCTGAGTTTGCTTGGCACTTTATCCATCGTGCTCGTACAAATACTTTGTCCATCAATGCAAAACCACATAATAAAGGTAATAAAAGACTGTGTCGATTATGTCACACTGAAGACGAAACAATGTCGCATATTATTCAATCTTGTAAAATCCATTTGACTCTTGGTTCTGAGAGGCACAATGATTGTCTTGATCTGATTTCGTCTTACTTGTCGAAAAATTCAAATTTGATTGTTGTTGTTGACCATGTATGTTCACTTGTTCCGGAATCAAAAGAGCGAGTAGATTTAATGATCACTGACATGGTGCGGAAAAAAATATTTTTAGTTGACATGAAATGTCCATGTGATACAATTAATAATTTTGCACTAGTAGATCTTCTTAATTTACAAAAATACGATTCGTTGAAAATGCAAATACAAGATGCCAAACCTGACTTCAAAGTGGAGCTTGATACATGTATCATCGGCTCTTTAGGTTCCTTTCCTCCAAAGACTCCTGAATTACTTTTAAAGATTGGAGTTGATCGAACTCACCTGAAAGGTTTATTAAAAGATTGTGCGCTAAGCAATATTTCACATTCTGCTAGACGGTGGCACTACCACAAGACGGGTATTTTGGTAAATCTTGAAAAATTTCGATTTAATTAATGTTTGAGTTAAAATTGCCATTTGACTTGTGTATGTGATTTATTGTGTTAATTAATGAATTCCACCCTCTTCCAGGGAAAGGTTTAACTTTGCATAAAATTAAACTCTCTGTTTACACTTAGTAGCAAATTAATCTAGAATGAAGAAGCCTGATGGTATTTTTCCCAAATCTGCTGAAAACTTAGTTCTGAAGGATGGAAATAAAAGCAGATAAAGATTCAATATTCGATAAAGAAATGGACCTCAACAATCAATGACAATTATCAATAATAAATCTGGGCAGATGTCAAAAAGCGATAATCAAATGCTGAATTCCAATGACCGAATCTACTTTGATGTCTTAGATTTGTGATCAGCTTCCACTACAAAGGTGCTGCATCAAAAGCTAATGGAGATTCAATGCCGGATGAAAATGCCGATGAAAGGGAATCAGAGCCGAGGACAATTTAGAGAAAATTCGATTGCAACTGCGTCAAGAGTTCCTCAACAATAAGATGAAATATCGAAACTCAATTGGATCTTTTGCTTTTGGAGAGTCTCAGAACGGTAAGCTCCATGTAGAGCTGTGTCCAATATGAAAAATTCAAAATTGTTATATTAATAAATTTTTATATGAGTGATTTTGTTAAGTCTACGACTTAGTCGTAGACTTAGTCGTAGACTTAGTCGTAGACGTAGTTGTAGGCGTAGTTGTAGGCGTGTTGGGCGCGGATCGGTGCGGATCGGTACGGATCGGTACGGATCGGTGTGGATCGGTGCGGATGGGTACTGATGGGTACTGATGGGTACTGATGGGTACTGATGGGTACTGATGGGTACTGATGGGTACTGATGGGTGCGGATGGGTGCGGATGGGTGTGTGTGTGTGTGGATCGTTGGTTGGTATGTGTG
Source organism: Schmidtea mediterranea (assembly GCA_022537955.1). Taxonomy (NCBI): domain Eukaryota; kingdom Metazoa; phylum Platyhelminthes; order Tricladida; family Dugesiidae; genus Schmidtea; species Schmidtea mediterranea. Next base: position 70,008,920 of record CM039681.1, on the reverse strand, counting down.
TGTGTAATGTTTAAGATTGTAGGTGTGTGGAAGGTTCTAGAAGGTAGGTGTGTGGAAGTTGGTGGGTGTGTGGAAGGTTCTAGAAGGTAGGTGTGTGGAAGTTGGTAGGTGTGTGGAAGGTTCTAGAATGTAGGTGTGTGGAAGTTGGTAGGTGTGTGGAAGGTTCTAGAAGGTAGGTGTGTTGGTCCACAACTACGTGACATAATAACAGTTAGGTAACTAGTCTCCGAGTAGTGACTTAATAAGTGTGACCAGTGACATAATAAGTGTGCACTGACCAGTGGTCAAGTGATGTAATCATGAGGTCACTGACCAAAGGTCAATTACTAGGTAGCAACTAGTGGACAAAGGTCAATCTCCAGGTAGCAACAGCGCGTGCAGAGGTCAAATGTTACGCAATAATTACGTAAGCTAGTGGGGGGGTTGTATCTGACGGGCTCACATCCTACTACTAATGACCTTTAACAGAAATTCTAAAAAACAGGTTAAAATTACGTAATTTGCCAATTGAAAATGTGTTCTACTCAATTTATTTTTCTTCCTTTCATCATACAAATTAGTATTTCCATAAGCTTATGTCATACTCTTCATAATTATGGCTATACCAATAAACATTTCATTAAAAATTTGCTAATAAAAAGTGAGATATGACAATTTTGTGGTTATTTATAAAAAAAACAACTGCAAAAAAAAAAAAAATTTAAAATATAAAAAAACCTATACGTATAAGTTTACACATGGCAAATTTAGAACGTATCGTAAAAAGTAAACATCAAGATAAGTACTCCAAATTTCAAAACAAAAGCCTCGGGCAGCACTATGGAAAACATAAAGAAATGCAAAACATCCTCTCGTAATTGTTCAGTTAAGTCATATGTTATCTCATTTCCAGGCTGATTCATAATGCATTCTTTATGTTTATGCTATATTTATAGTTGTGTAAGAAAAAGCTAATTAATAACGACCTCGATAAAATGGACCTTTATAATAGCGGCATAATATAAAGGTCGCTCTTATCGATTATTTATAATACTAAATTAACAGATTACATTAAAAAATATATCGCCAAAATAACAGTTGGGTTAATTATTGGTAAAGTTGTCTTTAAAAAATATTTTGGCGATATTTTTTTAATTCAGTATGCAGCTAGTATACTTATGCAGTTTGAAACTGAAATTATTATTGAATAATTTACATATCTATAATTTTTAATATTGAAATAAATTATAATTGGTATCAATTTATAATTACATAAATATGATAATTTACATAAATAAACGTAGCAATAAATAAGAAATTCTAAACTTATGAAACTTAAGAGTTTGTGATTTTTAAAAATTCATAATATATTTTCCTTTTCACTGAAATTTTTGTTACTTCAATCGTAGGCCTTATTCTGTAATTATAACAATGTAGATGTTAATTTTTTGCTTTCTTTCATGATAGTACGATTTGCTAAGTTGAAGCGAATAAAAAAATGTCAATTACGTTATCATAATTACAGAATGTGCCTTTCTAATATCCGTAAAACTAAACTTGTTTTATGCTAACAAAGTAATTTTTAAAAAGCAGATTTTTAGCGGTTAAATGTTATTTTGCAAACCGGAGTGTCTAATGAAGAACGACAAACTTTCATTGTTAGAATGGATATTCTGAATAAAATATTCTGAAAAACACAAAATTTAAACTCAATACGAAAATGGTTTTCAATCAAATATCAAAGTTTTGAAATATGGATTTAGAAATTTAACTAATTCCGTATTTGTTGAATTATTATAGTTCCATTATTTGCACTCATAAACAACTGGGTCAATTTTTGATTGATCCTGGAAATATTTACCCGTTTAATATTATTTGGATCATGATCACTCATATAGCTTGAGTTCCTTAATCGACTTGTATCCCAATGCCCAAAAATTATTTTCTAAATATCAATTTGATGAAATGTGTGTTCTAGAAACCAAGAAATTTGCGAATAGTTATAGAAATTTATTCGGTTTTAGCAATTATTATCTACAGTAGCTTTGGTGTTTATAACATCCATAAATAACACTCTAAAATAATTTATTTTTAAGAAAATTTAAAACTGATCTTTTTTCAATATTATTCAAGCACACAACCTTTTTAAAGAGTTTTTCTAAACTGTAAAAAGATATTTCCATTCTTCATTCATGCAATTCACATTAACATACTAAATTTAATGAAATCATTAGGTTTTTTTCTGAAAAACCAATTTCAAAGAAAAAAGTGACAGTAACGAAGAAGTTCCTATTTTCATTTGCAGAAGTAATTCAAGAAAGACTTTAATTGACTAGCAACTATTTTTGAATCAATCATCTTATACAGAAACTGCTAAAAACTTACAACTATGGATGAAATTATTGAGGACAAGAATACAAGAACTACATTACAATGACTGATAATGAAATTTATAACAAAATCACTATATATACTTCAGCACCGTTTCAATATAAAAATAATGCCGAAAATGTTTTGAGCAAAATTTGATGTCCATATCTATCTCAACTAATTAAATTTATAGCCAGAAAACTGATGTAATTAAAATTTAGCTATATTCATATTTTTAATCAATTCGTTTTAATGAATTATCTATTTTTATTGAATATGTTACACTATTTTTTTTATTTTAACTTTTCACTGAGCAGACTCTAGACTCATAAAATAAAGAATAATTTTCACAATTCTCGTATAAATGTTAATTTACTATATTATGTTTTTTTGTAGTTAATAATGAGTCTCAACTGTCTTGTAAGTCATCTTTGTGTAAAGATTTAAAGTTTAATTACATTTTAAAATAAATATAAAAAATGACATTGAAATTTACTTTACACGAAATTTATATTTATCAGATATTATTGTTAGATATAATTTTTTTTTGATTGCAATTATTTATATTATATTTTAGCTAAAATTTATAGAAAGTTGCCAAAACTCCAGGTGTTAGCGGTCGTCGTTTTTTTAATATGTCAGCAGGATATAAAGAGATAATTTGCTATTTTATGATTATAGTATAAATTTATTTATTTTAAATCAAAAGTTATGATCGAATTTCTAGATCGAAAAATCTGATTGAAATTCATTTCACTCACATTGTAGTGCCGGCAATAAATTGATACTTGAAGATTTATTGCTTGCTTATAGAGCAACAAGTATACCTTTAATTAGTTGCGGCCTTCTTGAAATTAGTTAAAATTTAGTAAATATTGAGAATATAAATTGCTAGTGATGAATATTAAAATGATACTTATTAAATAAGTTTGGCAACGATTTTTATTAAAAAGAAAACGCCATTCAAACACTCGTCGTACGATAAATTTCGGTAGTTTAACTGTCATCTTCAGACAAAAAAAAACAACTAAAAATATTATGAATTAATTTATATAATTTCAACAAATTATTTTTTTTATATTAATTAATTATTATAATAAATAAATATTTAAATATTTTTAACTAATTTTTTAAAAAAAAATATTTATTCAAATATTATAGTTTCTATCTATATTATAATAAAATTTTAAAATAATAACGCAATATTTTATAAATTAATTTAAATTTTAATATTATTAAAATTTAAATATTTTTAAAACAATACTGAAACATCAATTTATCACAATTTAACATACTCAAACTGTTTAAAAATATTCAAAACATTCGTAGTCATAGCACTTTGCGCATTAATCTTTGGATCCAATGACCTTATCAACAATGCCTCACATATAACTTAAATTGTGTGCGTGCCTGTGCGTTTTTTAAAATTTTATTATCGATCTTGTGCGATTCGCTCTCTTGATATTTTGGAATTATAATTGATTTATGAAATTGTTCGTTGACAATTAATAAAGATTCTCAAAACAAATTTGGTGGAAATCAAAATATTCGTATGATATTTAATATTAGCTAAAATACTAATACAATCTTAAAATTAAATGTCAGACAAGGAGACTAAAAATTATTCATAATTCACATATTAACATGGCTAATACTTTTCAGGATTTCCTTCCGAATCGAATAGCTTTGTTCAAATTGAACTTGTGCAGTTGTTCAAAATAACTATTAAAAGCTTAGCAATATAATTTAATTTAAAAATTTATTTTAAAAACATAAATATGAAGATAATCAAAAGTTCAAAATTTACTACAAACGCCATTTTACATTTCCTCGAATATCTTAGTAATATTTACTAAAAATTATAAATAAAATAAAATTATTTTTTTTTAAATGCAGTCAACAATTAATCGAATAATATGCTCCAATCGATAATGTCAAAAAATGGTGACCGCTAGAAATGCACTTGTACTAATTTGCGTGTCGTTTCTTGTGAGCACAGTCACTGGCTAAAATCATGCAAGATTAAAAAACAAATCAATATAATCATAATAAATAATAAAGTTGATTTTAATGGAACTTTATAAATGGCTTCAAATATTTCGATATTATTAACGGTTTATAAAATAAAATTTGAGTTTAATAAGATTTGCCTATTGCATTAAAAACATCTATCAACTATCATAAGTTATTCGTTATTAAATATAAACTTACAATTTTGGCAAATCAAATTTCTCCGGCTTGATCACATTGGTTCTGACCACGTGAGTTTCCTTAACGACACACATTTCTATTGCACCATTATTACAACCAATCAAAATCGGGATGTTTTCGCTTGAAAAGTTTTCAAACACGACATTTTTACATTCACATATTGAAGTGATAAACAACCTAATATTAAAATGTTTATTAAAAAATAAACAAATAAATAATAAGAATAAGAATAATAACCTTGAGTCGAGTTCTAATTTATAAAATATGTATGTATACGAATTAGATTCATTGTTCGAAATCCAAAGATGTAACCCTAATTCACCTCCAAAGCCAACCAAGTTACCCTTAAATAATAATAATTGTTATTAACGAATTAAGATTTTTATAATAAATATTTTAAAACTTCACCTCGAACATTCATTCGGGAAGGATAGAAAAAGCAGTTAGTAATCAAAAAAAAGATATACAGTCAATTCTTTTTTAAGCGATTTATTTTAATGCGTTTTTGAAGTTATGCGGTTTTTCCCCTTAAGTTCAGAAAAGGACTAATCTTTGTCAAACATAAACCAGCCAGATATTTTTTCGATTTCTCCGCTAACTCTTAATGATTTTTTGGTCTTATTTGCTCTTCGAAAGTTATTTAACCTATCCCTAATTATACAACGTAAGTCGTATCTTTTTTATGTGGTTTTCTGAGGAAGGTATCTACCGCATAAAAAAAGAATTGCCGATATTAAACGTTTTTTTTTGCTATACACAAGGACAAAAATACCGCTTTACACGGTCAATGGACAAAATGGCATGGACAAAATGTCATGGGGACAAAATGTCAGCGGACAAAATGTCAGCGGACAAAATGTCAGCGGACAAAATATATTTATTAAAATTAAGTCCTAATGTAATTTATTATTGTAATAATATTTAGCCTATATCAATAATAGTCTGAGATATTCAGTTTTTTATTATTATTATTTATTATTATTATTATTATTATTATTATTATTATTATTATTATTATTATTATTATTATTATTATTATTATTATTATTATTATTATTATTATTATTATTATTATTATTATTATTATTATTATTATTATTATTATTATTATTATTATTATTATTATATTATTATTATTATTATTATTATTATTATTATTATTATTATAATAATATTATAATAATAATATTATTATAATAATAATTATTATAATAATTATAATAATAATAATAATAATAATAATAATAATAATAATAATAATAATAATAATAATAATAATAATAATAATAATAATAATAATAATAATAATAATAATAATAATAATAATAATAATAATAATTATAATAATAATAATAATAATAATAATAATTATTTAAGTATTAAGTTTAAAATTATTAAAACAACATACATTTTTAAATTAAATCTTTAAACCCATTTAAATCTCTTTAAATCTTTTAAAATTTATTTTAAAATTATTATTTTTCGGAAAATGAATCAATTGAAGATACAAAAAATAAGGTGACATCACTGCAAAAACTTGTTGACTTACAGTGGTATTTATTATCATTTATTTTATATTTTCATATAATGTATAAATATTCAAACGTTTTCTTCGTTAATTAATTTTGACAATAGACAGCATTGTATTTTATCGGTATTTACTCTTTCTTTTCATCTTATACAATTCGAATTTATCAAAATATAGTTTTAAAATATATATTAATAATAAAAAACAAGGTAAAGTAAAGTGATAATAGTTATTATAGTTATACCAGAATTTTTAGAATAAATTAATTATTATTTTGAAATTTTGAAATTGAATATTAAAACAAATTAACTATAAATCGATAAGAATTAAAACAAACACTCATATACGACCTAAATTTAAGAAAATATTTACGAATTATACTAAAAAATGAATAAGAATTTTATAAATTTGTGATAATTTGTGGCCAAATACTAAAATTTGTTCTATTTATGCGTTGAGATTTTTTAATAACCATATAAAATTTATATTTTGTATAAATATTAAATCTTAAATCTTAAATTTTAAATGATTTAAATTTAAAAATAAAAGAAATGATTTATTCACCTTTTTCGAAAGAAACTGTAAATGACTGATCTTTCCAATCTGATCCTCAAATATCAATGTATCGTCGTGGGAAAATCTGAACAATTATTATTATTATTATTATTGCAATTGATAAATTTTTAAATTTTTTTTTGTCGATGGCAGAATCATTTATATAAATAAAATTTAAATAAATAACAATGTTAGTCAATTTCCACAATGTTTCTTCATAAAATATTCGGTCGAAATATTTTATATTTGATGAAGAAACATTGCAGAAATTGGCTAACATTGTTATTATTTAAATTGTATTTATTATTATTTTTATTATTATTAAATAAGGACTTTTTTTTGTTTTTCACCTCGGATTTCTTTATAAGTGACATAATATTTTCTACAGAATTTGACAATGAATCAGATTTATTTAAGGTATTCACGAATTTCGGGCACAGCCTTTTTCAAGTGAATACTTTAAATAAATCTGATTCATAGTCAAATTTTGTAGAAAATATTATTATTATTAATTATTATTATTATTATTATTATTATTATTATTATTATTATTATTATTATTATTATTATTGTTATTATTATTATTAATATTATTATTATTATTAATATTAATATTATTATTATTATTAATATTATTAGTGTTATTATTATTATTATTATTATTATTATTATTATTATTATTATTATTATTATTATTATTATTATTATTATTATTAGTAAAATGCAATAAAAATTTCAAAAAAAGGTATTTAATTACAAACTTTTAACAAAATAGCCGGAAGCTCAGCGACCTTATCAGTACTACGATTTTAGCGAGTTACCAAGATATCTCTAATAATCTACATTGATAAAGTTACGTAACCAGCTAGTAGAGTGCTGTAATCAATAATTGTTACAATTTATTTCTGTTTTAAGCTTAAATGTCCATTTGTAATTCAAAGTTGGCGGTCGACAGAATCTTAACAGACATTTAAAATCAATAATTTCTAAATGAATATTCCCCAATTTTGTCAATATTGGAAATTATTTGTCTGTTTACTCTATGATTCTACTCAATTTAATCAATAAATTATGCTTGATTCCAAAAAAAGTATTGAAACCCTCGATAGCATGACATCAGTGTTGCGCTTTTTAGAAGATATTTGTACAATAGTTTAGGGAAATTCGATATTAAATAATGTCATAGGAAATTTAAAAAATAAATTTTATTGCATCTTTTAAAATTTAAGGACCAGTAACAAGTGTTTTTCTCAGGAGTCGGATCTCCTGTGAAGTTTCTTAGGATTTTTATTATTTCGTGGTAACACAAATTATCTTAAATATTATCATACATTTGTATTTGGTAGTTTTGAGCTTGCTTATTCCCTTTAGTTTTTAAAAGAAAGAACAAAATTTATCATTCTATTTTTAAAATTTCTTTGTTTTGTTTGAATGCTTTTCGTTCAAATATATCAAAAAAGTAACAAGAAACTTAGCGATTTTCAGGCTGTTTGAGACCTCTTGAATTGTTAAGGAAGAGCTCGAAAAATATACCTCTCCAACAAATGTGTTAATTAATTTATTTATGTGTTTTTGTCTTAAAAATGTCTTATAAGGGCCGAAATAACGAATGGATAATGTATGATTAGATGTACTGTGCACTTACTGGAATGAGAGTCCGTCCACGGCTTGGTGTATAGATGCTAGTCGTATATTTTTAATTTTACAGATTTATATTTTTGTAATTGCCTTTTAAACAATTTTCATATATATCAAACAATTACTTTATCAGAAATAGTTAAAACAAGTTGTTTTGCTTCACTTTGAGAAGGAATAATTTTGAAAACCGTTTTTATTTAGTTAAAGCAATGATTTATCATCAACGGAAATTTTTAAAGATATGGCAAATGTGTTGATTTAGCAAAGAGGAGAAAACCATATTGCTTGAAGGAAAAGTAATGACTCCGATTTTCTGGGATTTAAAAGAGATAATACACATTTGATAACCTTCCAAAGGGTCAAACAATAAATAGCGAGTATTATGAAAAAATATTTGAGCCAGCTCAACCGAACAATTCATGAAAAGTTTATTAGAGAAAAATAATTATATATAAAATTATATATAAACAAAATAATGCATGTTATTTATCAGGCTACGAACTCTTAAAATGACCTCCATATAAATAAGAGGCTCAAATAAGACAATTTAGCTCCTACGATGTAGAGACTTTTACTCTATAGAATACGAAGAATTTTAGTATTGATTTCCTTGCTCTTTTAAAATAAACATTTTCATAAAATTTAATTATTTATTCAATTTAAAACACTCTTAGATAGTGAATTAATATTCTAAACTTAAAGTTTTAATTTTGACTTTATTATAGGTAACAATAAAGTGAACTAGTTCAATTAGTCTAGTTGTGAATTAGTTAAAAATCTTCTTTATTATAATAATACACTTCCAAAAATTTTTTAAAAACAATCAATGCTGTGTCTTACATTAGTATTAAACCATCTTGAGAAGCGACAGAAAATAATTTCAATTTTTCTTCCACGGCAAAACATTTCCACTGAGAGGCCTTTCCTAATACTTTTCTCTTCAAAAAAATTATTGTTAATATAATTTGTAAGGATAAATTATAAATGAATATGAGAACTAATAATAATATAATAAAATAAAACATTAAAGTGAGTAAATATATTTTATAAGAATTCCTATAAACTTTTAAATGTTAAAAATAATTTAAAGTTTTCATTTTGTGATTTAAATTAATATAAATTTTATTTAACTAAACATTTTTCAAGATTAAAAATATTAGTTTTCTGGTTTCATAATATCTGAAACTTAGAAATTAAAAATGTTATTAAATTATTGTCTTTTTAAAAAATTTCTTTACGTTTTGCATTATTTTCTTTAATTTCATTGAGACAAGAAGAAAATAATAAAATTAATTTTACCTCATTTTCCATTTTAATAAACTTAAGGCAATAAAAATCCAACTAGTACTATTTTTAAAATAACAAATTTTTTATTAGAAAATATTATATTATTTAAACAATTGAATTATATAAATCGTAAGTAGAAATTGTTATGAATATCATTTTGAGTTTAATATTTTATAATAATCTTGAATTTTAATAGTTTTAAGAAAGCTTGTAATTATTGGTGTTACTAAATATGTTAATATTTCCTGATTATTACATGTAGCGCTTTAGTGTCCTTTTGCAGTTATGTAGTCCGCTGGCTGTATATCCGGGAATCGAAAAAAATCTTCCTGTTATATTTATGTGTATAGGGAACAACGAAAAGAAAAACACTAGATTCAGACTCATTTAAATTTAGAAATGATATTGACAAAAACTCTTAGAACTGCCTAACACTGCAATTTATTTCAAACATTAAAGTTTGTGAAATAATAGGTTGTATATAAATTGTTTTGTAAAGGAAAAAAGTATTTTAACGAATAATTATGTTGCAGTTCGAACCACTTTAAGGATAATCATGACAAATTAAATGAATTTTTCGATGATTGAAGAAAATATAATTTGATTTAGACAATAATGTTTGATTGATATTCATTGCTGGGTACCAGATGGGTAAAAAAAGTCAATTTCCACTTATATCAAGGGGATTATCATCAGATACGTGTGTTGGGCTAGAATCCATATTTAATAAAGCTAAATTAATAATTAAATGAATTAAATAAAATTGTTTAACAATCTTAAGCAAAATTGTTAATATATCTGCCGCACATAAGCACCACTGCAAACAAAAATTAAATAATATTAAAAGTTTGAATTTCTCAAATTCACTATATTAAAGAATTCGGCTATGGTTTCCTTCGAAAGTTTGAAGGGAGGGAATTTTGAACAGTAGGTGATGATCACATTACGTATGACGAATAAACGAGAGTCGTGACGACAACATAGCGATACATAAATAGCAGAACTTATAGGATAAACTATGAAGGGAATGAATATAGGAAAAAAGAGAAGCAATACTTTTTATCGGACGTCAAAAGACACGCTAGGAAAATAATGTAGTCAATGATATTAGAGATAGTGGTCCCCTGTCTACAGATTTTTCGACCACGTGGAAAGTACCAACATGGAATCTTATTGGGTACACAAAGGTAGAAAGAAAATAATTATGGGGCGTTTGTGAGTAGTTATTAATGTAACCTTAGCTAACGAGAATAAAAAATGAAATCCATCCGTATGCCATCATGCCCAAAAGAAAATTATACCATTGGATAACCGTCAAAAATGATGTTGGAAGTGTATTTCAATTGGTGGTTACCAGTAAAAGGTGAACCATATTACAATGACTGCTGGTACGTTGGTAAACCCTTAGGTTCAAGAGCTACCATAGAAGGTTTCACGATCATCTAAATTAGGGTACCTTAATTTATGAAAACCATGTAAAATCAAATTTATACGTTTTAGCCAATTTTGGAAGTAGAATAATTGTGGAGTTGAGCAAATTGTGAACGGGAATTTATCAAATTCAGAATAAAAAATTAAATTAAATTAAAATCCGAATCGATCAGAGTTGATAAAGTAACATTTGTAACATTGAGGGGCTGACTAAGTAAAACTACTACCAAAAAGGCGCAAAATCAAAAATCGTGATATTTACAGTCAAGTTCAATTAAAGCCATTGTAGAACGACTAATCCAAACTAGCATTATATGACTTGTCATTACTAATATTAATCAATTTCATCAGTCGACTGTGGTCAAAAACTTGAGAGCGGAAATGACGGGCAATCATTCCAATGTATGTGGTATTACACCCATGACATATAAATTGAAAAACAAGATCCGAACAAAATCTAAGTTGGATTTGAAATCCACTTATAAACAGGTTACAGGTTAGATTAGTGGTGTATTATTGTTACATACATTTTTCATGTTATTTTTTACCTCTGGACAATTTAATATAAAACCGTTCTGGTTTATTAACTTCAAAACATCAGTAGTTATATAGTTGTTATATCAATTATAAACATAAACATTGGTATACTTGTAATCTTTGTATATAATTTAGCCATTTATTTTTTCTATGATCTCAATTATTATGTTAATTCATTGTTGTTGGCCATTTATCAGTTAATTGTAGGTTTGACATGTGCTGATGTAACATAAAATTTCTCAAACCCCTTCCTTATTTTCACACATCTTCACAAATGTTAGACCCTCTTCTAGGTTCGTGATGTCATTTATGGTTGGACCATTATTCCATGTTAACTAATAGGCTTAATGCCTATATTTTTTCAATCACCAATAAAAAGAATAAAAATAAGGTTGAACACTAATAATAAAATCAACTAATAGTAATGATTTATTTATTATTATTATGGTCTAAGTGAAATTTAAAAATAAACTTTTCACCAATGTGGAAACACTTTTACAATGTTCAAGTCAAATTCGATTCCACTTATAAAATTTCAATCTTATTTAAGACAAGAATCAAGCAAGAAAAATCATTCTACTATAAATGTATACTGGAGATCTCTAACAATTGTGATGTCAGTGGTGTATTTTTGAGTTTATTGTGACAAGAATCGTGAGAGTTGTAAAGGGTCAGTTGAAGGGAATACATATTTTTATTAATCGAAGGAAATAACCCAGATAAAACCAAGCTGTTAATCATGGGCGTCCACAGAAGGGGGCAAGAGGAGAAGGCAGCTGGTCCCCTGGAATTTCCAAGTTTATCTAGTTTTCTGAGTGTCGTTTAAAATATTCTTGTTCAAATCCTAGCATTTCTTTGTAGTATGTAAATAAATGTGTAAAAAATGTTTTGGTTTTATACTGTACATTTTTTGAAATAATACGGCTTATATTTTAAGATATATCTATAGAAAAAAAGTTCCCCCTCTGGAACAAATTCTGCGGAAGCACATGCAGTCAATAAAAAGTAAAATTCTATATAAATTTTATTGTAAAAATAATTCCTTAATTTGAATTTTGATACATTCAATTAATTAAAAATAAAAGAATAAAATAAAATTTCATCAGTTACAAAGAATTCAGTGATCTTCAATTGAAAATTTAAGTAAATCTTTAAAATACCTTTTGTTAAGTTTTTCTTTTAATATATTGACTCTAAACAACACTTATTTAAATATTCATTATGAATATAGTGAATGATTGGATATTAAATCCAAGACTTTGGTTGCCAAAGAATTACACATGGGATGATCTTATATCTCAAGATCCAAATTACTATTATGGAGAACCTAAAGACTTAGCCTATTCATTTTATACAGCCTTCTTTTTATTTTTTCTTCGAATGTTCGTTGAAAGGTATGATTTTTTAATTTGAATAGATTTGATTATTACCCAATTCTACAAGATGCATTTGGGAGCCAATTGGTCGATATTTTGGACTAACTCATAGAAAATATTACAAAGCCGATTCGAATTTAAAGTTAGAAATGGAGTACAAAAGACAAAAACGACCGACAAATATCGTCATAAAAGTAGGAATATTTCGTCAATCCATTTTTTCCCGTTCTAACGACTTTTAAATATTGAATTTTGAATATTGAATGAACAAATAATATTAATTTATTTAATTTCATCAAATTAAATCTATTAACAATTATTAAATGAGAATTTAAGTGTAAGAAAACTATTAATATATTTTATTTATGATGTAACTTCTAATCATTTGACTACAATATTATTTTTTATTACTCGTAGTAAATTTTACAATTATATTAATTTATAATTTTGTTCAGTTTTGATTTGTATTTATACTTTAGAATTTCATCGATATTCATTTAAATTTGAACTATTGATACATTATTTTTTTTTGATTAATTTTAATTAGAAATCTGAATAAAATAATATTTACGAATTTTTGCCGAAATTTTATTATTGTATAGATAGGCTAGATGGTTTTTATAAGATAAATTTCCCACATTTAATTTTAATTGTGTTTATAAAAACTTTTATGTTAAAAGGTAAATAATGTTTTTGTTGTATTATTAATCATTGTGTAAACCGGACATGATCAAGATTGTAAATCTCGAATTTGATATGATTTATGGTTTATTAAAATTTAATTAATTAGTTTGTGTTTTTTAAATAACATCATCTAAGGATTATCCGTGTTTATCTTGTCATTTGCTGTCTGTCCATATCTTCGAGAAATATTGATTTTTAATTAATTTTTGCACTTCGATTAAATTATTTGAATTTTTTAAAAATTGATTTGCTTTCAATTTTCATGCATTTATATTTTCTCGTCAATCTAGACAACACCAACACAAGACTTAAAATAATCTTTGGCATTATTTGGTTAATCTTAGGTATTTCTATTTATCTTCCACAATACCACAAGTCAGTAGACCAGGCTAGCATATACTAAAGACCCATTAAAATCGTAAACTTAATGAGATAGTGACTGAAATGCAAATTTAACCCGCTTTTTATTTATAAGCGATGCATTTTTGAACTATACACTTTTTTTAGCAGTATGGGATTCATATAATCATTGTTAAATAAGAATATTTATTCAAAATTTATCTCATATGAGTATATTCCACGTCATAGATGTATCTCCCGTAAACCATGAGCACCTGGAATAACTTCTAAATTACAATTTTAAGCAGTCAAGTTGTCACCGGAAAAGATGCCGAGTCTTTGTATGTCTAAAATAAAGGTTTAAAGATAGATAAAGTCATCAAGTCCATGAATTTTTTGATTGATTGATTGTCAATTCCATGAAGTCTTTAAATTTATGAATGCTGATCATGGGACATTATTAAGTAAAAATGTTTATATTTTTTCAAAATTAAATCAAATTAAATCAAAAAACACGTATATTTTTTAATGACATTAAAAATTTGTGAATATCAAAAAACATCGATTTCTTTACTGATTCATAGTCAAATATATTTTTTAATAAATATAAATATAATGTCATTAGAAAATGAAAAGAAATTAGTGGTAAAAATAAAAAATAGTTATTATAATGTATATTTTTTATTTTTAATGTTTATATATATATGTATATACAATGAAAAAAATAATAAATTTTCTCCATAAAATTCTTTGAGTTTCTATTTTAGTGATCGTTATTATTATCTTTTTTTAATGAAGTCATTTGAGAAAGAATTGGGAGAATACCTGTCAAACGATATTAAAGAAAAATGTCAAGACAAGTTTATCATTAAAAATAGGTTTATTTGTTTTACTAAATTGTTAAAAATACGGAACACTCAGTCGAAAAATGGTGTTTGTGTGAGTTTTTAAGAAACAACTATTAAAGATTTTGAGTTTAGTATTAATGTTATTTTATTTTTTTTTTAATTTTTGTTTATGCGGTTTTTGTTTGAAGTTTATTTTAGTTCAGATTGTTTATGACGGTTGTTATTTATGAAAATAAATTCCTTTTATTATCAATTTTATTGAAAACTTATAAAACAATACTTTTAACGGAAATTCCCATATGCAACACAAAATTATTTTTTTAGATATGTTTTTATATTAAATTGCTAGAAATGACAAAAAAACACAAACAATTCTGAATATAAATTAATTATTATTCACCTGTTTCCGCACCGGTCCAGGAAATATATGTCAAATCTTGCTTGACAGACGGACAAGTGAGCATCTTTAATATTTGATAAGCAAATTCCAATTGCAAATTATTTCAGTTGAAATATGTCATATTAAGTCCGATTGAGTGTAATTTCAAATAACGTATATTTCATTCATTTATTATTTTTTATGTTGAAATTTGTTTACTATTATAATTGTTTTCAGTGATTAATATTACTAACAATTTAAATAAAATAATTTTTTTAAAATTAAAAATATTTTAATTCAACAATAATATGATTTGCTGTAACTTTGTTTAACGGTTACTCACTATGTGCTGTTAATTATTTTTATTATTTACTTTATTGGACTTTGCATCTATCCAAAGAGCGGCAGATTAAATATAATGAATAAATAAGCGCTCCACAACTAGCTTTTTAATATCAACGTGAAATTTATGAATTTCAATTGGCTTTTTCTTTGATAAATTTGCCCGCATGTCGGTGCATTTGTTCACGGAAATGATTACCTAGGAACGAATGATAACCTACACATGCAACGGTTACCTATGGGTCCCGATGGGAAATTGAGTAATTGTTGTGGAGGGCAGATAGGATATTTGTTATTTATGGTGGTCTGAATAGAGATCTGCAAATACAGTTGGTCACCTATGGACATGAGTGGCATATATGACAATATAAATAAAAAAAATTATGATAAGATACAAATGAATTAATATCAATCCTCGGAATAAACTGGACATTAAAGGTGGATGATAAAATAGATGGCATTTTTTTATAAAATCGAAGGAAATTTGGTGAAATTCTATAAAACGAGGAAAATTTATTAGAAAGTTTAATATTACACTTTGTTTAAACATTCAGTATTACGTGATTGTGAGACAATTCAAATAAGAACTTTGAGAGGTTTTTCCTGTGTGAATATTACTTATCGTATATACTAGCATATAAGCCAACCCCTCAAATTTGGTTGAAAAAATGTCCAAAATAGATGACCAGCGTATAAGCCGACTTATTAAAAATTATTTTTTTGTGTAATATATAATTTATTTTAAATTATGAAAAAGAACCATAATAATTTAACATGGAAAAAATTATTTTTCAGAAGAGAATAAATAGTTAAATGCTTTATTTGATAAAATCAGACAATTTTTTCATCCTTTCATTGGTAAAATGTCATCGTTAATGTCCATTTCTGAGTCTTCTGAACATTTCCCTTCGTCATCATCATCAAGTTTATTGTCTGAATCGAAAACGAAATCATCTTCAGTGCCATCCAAAGCATTGCTAATACAGCACTTCTGAAATGACTGTTTCACAAAGACTATTATAAAAATATTTGAAATTATTGTTTTAATAAGGCTTTTTTAGCTTTAGTTGGTCTTCCTCTTGGTAGTTTACTTCCAATAGAAGTATTCTTAGCTACTGCCGGTACTTTGCAATATTTAAGTCTGATTGAAATGCCGACAACATGCTTGCAAATAAATGTTTTTAAAAATGCTGGACAATTACACTGACCGTCGGCCCAATTGGCTTTATCGTTTGGTAAATTAATGCGCCAGACAGTAAAACCTTGCTTCGTAAATTGATCGAATGTTGTCCAGCACATTTTTTCAACTTTGTCAATGTCTTCTTGAGTTATAGTTGCGTCACTAGCTGAAAAATAGTAGTTTGTCGACTGTTCTTGGAGCACCGAAAGAATTGCTTTGCTTTCTTTAGCCCATTGATAAGACTGTGTCTATAATGCTGTGTCGATTGATTGTTTTGTAATAAACTCCTTCAGACTTCGAGGATATGCTAGTGACCACTTTTTAACAATATCTAAAGCTTGTTTGCTAAATCTAGATAATGGCGTGTGCTTTCTAATAGTTTCTTCGTCTTTAAGAACTCGATTATTTGACTCTAGATTATTGTTAGTACTTGACGTGAAGGGCATGTATCCTTCATACCAAGTATTGTGTGTCGTAAGCCGCATCATATTCATATAGTCTAAAAACTCAGTCGCTTTTTTTGTCTCCATTTTTTAACAAATAGAGAACTTGCTTTTTCAAAAATGACTTGGCTTTTTGACAATTGAAGTTGATCTACATCTTCAATTAATTTGTTTTGATCTTCTTTAGCTACTAAAGACTCGATTTTTTTGACACAATTTCTACGAATATGTGCCCAACACATCACAATTTCATTTTTATTAAAAACTTGTGAATAAGCTTTACGTATAGCGTTAGAAGCATCAGAAATCAATACACGAGGATTGAATAACGATGCATTTATTTTTTTCAAGCCAATATTGATACTTGAAAAAATAAAATAAAAATCAGCAGTTTTTTCATTGGTACATATACCTAGGCCAAACGAATGAAAATGCCTATCTAAATCGGTTGTACCAATGATTAAAATTGGATAGCTCTGCCAAACCAGTTTATAAGTTGCATCAGCATTTAAAATTGTTGATGCTGAGGCTAGCTTAAGTAATCTTATTGTACTTATAAAAAATCTAAATTTAGAGCCGTGGTTTTCTTCATCTTCATCGCTTTCTTCATTACTCTCTTCACACTCATATTCATCGGCATAAATTATTTTATAATTGACTACAAAGGCTTCATCTTCTAACTCTGGTATAGAAGATGATGATTGAAGCCAATTTTCAAGCTCACCTAAACTTATTACTGGTGGCCCGTAAACTTCATTTCTAATCTTGTTTAATTGATTTCTTAATTGTATAGTAGTAGGAACAGACTTTATACCTCGTTCATGAAAGATTTCTAACATTCTCTTAGGTTTTATTTTAAGCTTAAACAACTCTTTAATTAGTTCTTTAGCTTCGTTAGATATTGCAGATTTAGACATGTTTTCTTCATGCTTATGCTCAGCTTCTGCCCAAAA
Organism: Schmidtea mediterranea; assembly: GCA_022537955.1. Taxonomy (NCBI): domain Eukaryota; kingdom Metazoa; phylum Platyhelminthes; order Tricladida; family Dugesiidae; genus Schmidtea; species Schmidtea mediterranea. The sequence continues at coordinate 69,990,840 of CM039681.1, read as the reverse complement.
TAAAATAACTTCGTCTGATCTTGAGTCGTAAAGTAAATGTAATGCAGAATTACATTGCTTGCCTTTAAATTTAACTTGATTGCATCTATAGTAAACTTTTTTACCTTCTTCAGTTTTGTTGGAATAAGAGTAACTCCATATCTTCTATTCTTTAATTGCATTTTTTGCTTCTTCAGCACTTTTAAATACTTTTTCATGAGTCCAAACTTTGGACACTTTTTTGGCTCGTGGTTTCTTTAAACTTGTAACTTCAGCATCAAACTCAAGATCAGACTGATAATCTTTAACTTCTGCAAAATTATTAGCCATTATATGTTCAGTTTTTGTTTTAATTTTGTTTATAATAAATAAAGACTTTACGTAGAAAAACATACCGCTTTATTGAAAGTTTGTAATAATTGTCGAAAAAAAATAAGATCTAAGAACATCATAGAAAAAATTAAGGTTTATTGATGGATTTTATTAATTGACATATCGTTTTTTTATAACTTGTTTTCTTGATTTGGCATTTATTTATTTTACATAGTTTTTAATTAATTATTTAGCGAATGTATTAAATATCTAGAATTAACTAATTAACATAGAAGTGTTTTACTCTACTGATACTGTGTATTTATCTACACAAAAAGTGTTTATAAAATACATAGCGTTTAGTAAAAATACATAGCGAATAAATAGTTCTCATTTACAAATTTAATTCTATATTTAATCTCACGTGCGGATATATTCGCAGTGTAAAAATTTAAGTGAATCTTTACTGGAATTATATATTCGCTTGCTGTCTTTATATCATTAGATGATGAGAAGAGATTTTATGTCAATCAACTTATATTCTACTTTTTGTCTTGATATTCAGTATATACACAAAAAAAGTTATATTGATATCGGTAAATATGCACACATTATGGTTTATTGTATACAGCATCTAAGAAGCTAACTATTATTGAAGTAAAATAGTTACATTAAAAATATTTACTTAATCATAATCACTTGTCAAATAATAAATTATTTCCTTATTCAATTTAAAATTATTTATTGAAAATGAAAAAATGATAAATTCAAAAAAATGAGATAAAATCAAAAATTCTCTCAAAACTGAATATAAGATTTTTTTCCAAAAAAGCTCTGCATGGAAGTAATAAAATTTATTGAAACGTAAATTAAATATTTATTAATATAATTTACGTGGCAAATAATTACTTTTGTAACATGTACTTTTGAAATATTAAATTTTCCAAAATAAACGATTTTAAAAGAACTTCTTGGCGAAATTAAATAAATAATGCATCTTTCAAAGATAAAAGTATGTTTTCAGATAAAATTGAAATAACAATTTCATGTTTAGATTATATATTAAAATATTTCGTACAGACAGACAGATATGGTAAATTCTGCATATAAATAATTTGTTATATTAATTTTAAACTTTATAAAAGATTTTATCCAATTTATTTTTGTAACAAATGAGGCCGACATCGCATATTAAAAATGAAAATAATATTTAAAATAGTCCATTGTTAATGTCTATTATTATAATTATTGACTGAATTAATATTCATTGATTACTGCAAATATAAATCAATAATGCTAAAAATATTGATTCAAAATGCATTTGTTTAGCATTGTAATTTTTATGATAATGGACCTAAAGTACACTTTCAAATAAAATTTCACGTTATCTTGAAAATTAATAGTTTTGAGTATTTTTTCCCATTTTGTTTTCGAATATTTAAAAAAAATTATTGATTGTGTTTATTTTCAATTTAAATTTATCTTACGTAACTATAATAGTTTTGTGGACTAAAATAATTGATTAATAATAATAATAATAATAATATTATGTCACTTATAAAGAAATCAGAGGTTAAAAAGAAAAAAAGTCCCAATTATGATTATAATAATTAATAATAATAATAAATAATGGATAAACTTATGCTCTAATTTGCTTAATTATTTCACGTGCTCTAATTTGAAGATTAAGTAACTTATCTTTCAATTTTTGTGATTTTATTCAGACTGACAATAAAATATGATAATGTACAGTTAGATCTATGTGTATTTATTCCACTAATAAGTAAGTGTGTATATGTGCTTGAATCAGACAGTGTACACATTTTTTTGCTTATAGTAGGTTGAATTTAGAAGTGTTGTATCCTATTGAAGCTTTTATAACATTTCAATGTGAAAATTAAAAGTAAAATGAACCAAATTGAATATTCTAATCAAAATGATTAAAGTTTTGTCTAGTCTATATGCTCTATGTGGCCATGCGTTATGTTGAAAAAAATTGTGTTTTTTTCTATTGCTTAATTATTTTTGTCTTTTCTCCATTTCTTAACATAATTGGTAATATTTTGACAAGCTGGCATAGGCTAGTAATGCTGCACTAGGTTTCATCTATCCTTTTAGCTAATATTTCTATTTTGTTACTAAATACTTTTATTTTCCAGACTTGTTTATCGTAAGTAATTCATTTTGTATAAAGAGAGAAATTGCATAAAATCAACAGCGAATATTGTGTTATAATTTCTTTGATTAAATTTGTTTCCCCTTAATGTGCTTATCATTTCTTTCGGAACTGTATTTGTATTACATCTCTTAAAAATTGGTAGTGTATTCAGTGTTCTTGTTGAACTGTTTCAATTTGTATTTTTGATCATTGGAAAACATGTATAAATTTAAATTACAAAAAAATAAGTTTAATGATAAAAAAATAATAAATTATTGTACGATGAAGATAAGATGAAAGAATACTATAAAACTTATGCAACAATTGTAACCAAGAATTTTTCACCTACAGCTTAATAACAAAATATTTCTTGTGAAAGTAAAAAACAATATAATACTCTGATGTCTCTAGGGCTAAAATTGCCTGAAACAGTCCTATATAAATGGAACCTTTAGTCATTAACGCGTTGTTAACGTGTCATGGGATAACTTGTGTTTTCTGCGCAATGTATTTAGATACTAGCTAGCGGAATCTTTTTGAACTATTTCATCAATTTAGTTGGTAAAATTTGAGTGCAAAAAATAACTACCAGAAGCAATACCTAACCACTGGGGTAGGTTAGAAAATTATGTTCGGTTTTCAATGTGTTTTGATGTGTAAATAGATACCAAACAATATTAATGGCATTCAAATGAGAATACTCATCATACTGGCTAAAGTCTAATACACTTTTATTTGCAACTTTGTTTTAATGACTACATTGAATTAAAAATCTGACGACAAGTGCAAAATTATGCAAATGTAAAACCTTCCGAAACACGGAATTTCAATGAAATAAGCAGGGTGTTTTATAATTGATAAAAAATTGTAGTTTTAACATACAGTGCAGTTTTTATTTTTGGTTATACCCAAGAGACTTTAGGTATAGAAATAAAATGAAAATTTACTTTTGTTTTTATTTTTAATTATTGCAATCATTACAATGACAACTACAAACGAGCAAACGGATTTTTTTTAATATTTATTATTTTTATTATTATTATTATTATTTTTATTACTACTACTATTACAATTATTATTATTATTATTATTATTATTAAATAATTAAAAAAACATGGTAATTTTTTAATTAAAAGAAAGCACCATTTAAACACACGCCTTACGATATATTTCGACAGATTTATTGTCATTGTCAGGTAAGAAACCAACCAAAAAATATAGATTTAATTTATATATTTTGAATAAATTATTACTATTTAAATATTCTAATATTTTTTTTAAAATTTTTACTCAAAATAAATTTAATACAATAAATATTCTTTATTAATAGTAAAAATTTATATTTAAACCATTCAGCCATTCAATATTTTTGACATTCAACTTGTTGAAATATATCTTAAAACATAAATGACGCTTTCTTTTAATTCAATAATTTATATTATTATTTTTTTTTTATTATTATTATTATTACTGTTTATCAAAAAAAAAATTAAAAATTTTATTTTCATTGTCTTACAATGGATCATTATTTAATTTAAATAATATTAGTTATTTACCATTTGATTATGCTATAACCTTTTTTGCTTAGTGACTCATTAAGGAAAAAAAAATTTTCTTCACAACACACGAAATAAAAAAAATTAAAATGTGATTTTATATAATGTAATTATAATACTATTAAAAATGCTTTCGGCACCCTAGCATCTCTAACCCATCGTGATGTATTATTTTGCTCCAGAATCCTTCATTACATATTTTAATATCTTTACTAGGTTGTGTAAAAAGGTCCCGGGCAGTTTTGGATTACAATTTCAAAATTTAAATTTAAACACCAGTACAAAATTAAATGAATTCAAGCAATGGTAATATACTAGATCGTGTAAAAAGTGTTTATAAACTTATAACTTCCATGTATGCAAAGTGCTTTGTAAATTCAGTTGCTGCTGCTGCCCGGGAACTTTTTACACGACCTAATATTTCATTTAGTTTCCACAGAATTGTATTTAAAAATAAATTTAATTTAAAAATATAATTGTTATTTATTTTTTTCACCCGCGCTATATTCGACATTTATATCTGCATATAATTTTGCATCAAATTTTATTTTCAAAAATTATTTTTAATTATCATTGAATAATTATATTTTCATTTTCAAAAATTTGGCATTGAATTCTAAGAAAAAAGTAGGAAATTTGTTTTTTTACATAAACTAAATATTTCTTAACACTTTACCATGTTAAAAGACATGAAACTTTGGTTAAAAAAATAAAAATAATATTCTTATTTTAAACTTTTATTAAAACGAAAATTGATAATATATTTTTATTTAAAAGACAGTAATGCATACAAAAATCAAAGTTTTGTTTTATTGAATTAAAAATTTATTTAAATTTATTTTTAAAATTTATTTATATAACTATATTAAAGCCATTTTCTCTCTCCATATTTTAATTTTAATATTTTAATATTTTTCTCAAAAATATAATATTACCACTAATTTGCCAGGGACGCCGATCTTATGTTTGTAGAAAAAAGCAATTTACAGTAAATAGTGAAAATCGTAAACTTTATTGATAAAAAACATTTTTATCTTATAATATTAAACTTTTCTTGAAATCGATTTGTCAAATATTTAATCAATTAATTAATTGATTTTTGTAGGTAATTAATTGGCCTAAAAAATATTTAAAATTAAATTTTTAAATCAAGTTTATACTCGAAAAGTAATTTATTTGCATTTTAAAGGCAATAAATTTTGGCTCTTTGATAGATATCAATGTACTGTGTCCTACAATAAGGCAAGGTGTCATGAAAATATATATATTTCTCACTACGAACCGAATTTTGGAACTGACTTTCTGATAATGGTCACATCGAATTTATTATTTTATGAATTATATTTCAATTTATGTGCTTTTGATTGATTATTGTGTAAATTACGGTGTAACAAGCGGCAGACCGTATTCAAATTCATTCGTGTTCAAGAAGCATTCCTAACACTTTTTATGAATTAGACAAATTTGTAGTTAACCACTTAACTGCAATTAATATTCCAAAAAGCCTTACATTGGCGTGTACACTTCAGAATGGATGTTAAAAGATTAAATTCCAATATAAAATGATCTAGAAATACGATAACAAAGTATCTTGGACACTGAAGCAAACGACACGATAAAAGAAAACATTACACAATGGCAAACTACCGGACAATAATAAAATGTTTTACAGTACAGGTGAAGAAATATGCATTGGAAGCACCATGTGAACTTATATCGAAGAGTTAAGGAACAAGTGAATCCTGCTGGAAAGTCTTCAATATACTTCAACAATATCAGTCAAAGGAAAAATCTAAATAAAATTCATAATTAATTACATTTATCAAAAAGTCTCCGAATTAAATAGAAAACGAACATCCAGTAATCAGCACTAAGGAAGAGGTCAGTGAACACTTTAATCTAATTGTTTGCTTACTTTGTTAAATATTTTGACTTCTTTTTGGAATGTGAGAATTAAAAATGTTTCACAATTTTGAATCCTAATCCTTAAATTGTCAGAAATTTTGAATTTTCCATATTTTTTTTAGATTTCATATTAAAATTCCATAGATATTAAATTGATGTACAAAATAAATACATTACATTTCGTTTTTTAAATTTCATTTACTTTGGTTCAATGAAAAAACAGGAAACAAACTTTTAGAGAAAACAAAAACAAACATCAAATTAAATTGAAATGCATTAATTTATAATTTAAAGCGTGATTATCTTATTATTTACTTGTTTAACATTTAGTTTATACTGCACTATCATTTTCTAAAATTATCATTATTATTATTATTATTATTATTATTATTATTATTATTATTATTATTATTATTATTATTATTATTATAATTATTATTATAATATTACTTATTGAATTTTTTTGGCACTGCCGTGAGAGTTTGCATTAAAATCTGAATGAAAATAAAAAACTTTATTATGATTATTATAATTGTAAATGTTGTATTATTAGCAAAATAATTATGCATAAACAAATTAATTTTCATAATACATAAAATAAAAAATTCTAGGCAATGTATGTCATTAAATATAAAGTGTAACAAAGGAAAAAAGAATTCTAACATTAATTATCATAACTTTTTAATTGTTAGACAGTGGCCGGGTATTTTAAATATTGTTTCCCTGGTTAGGATAATGAAGCAAATTCACTGTAATTATATGTAAAATTTTATACTAATCGAACAATATTAATAGTAAAAAAAAAATTTTTAGTAAGCATTTATTCAAGAATCAGATTTAAAATATTTAAATTTTCAAATACTGAAATTAAAACTTACATATAAAGGTGACAATATTTGGATTCTACGTACAAAATTATATAGGTTTAGTCTGCTAACAAAAAAGAAATCTTTCATCTATTTTTTATTACATGGCCGCTATTATGTAGCTTTTTTGTTTAAATGCTTTTAGTTCAAACTTACTTATGGAACGGTCATATTTCGATAACGTCCACGATGCCGGCATCAAATTTACTGGGCATTATTGTAATGACACCTACTGAAAAAATTAACCATTTATAAAATGCTATTCAATATTTATTGCTTCTTTTTCATGTTTCCTAATTACCACTTGCTGTCATGTAAAAATAGTTTTATATAGTGATTGATAGCCTTCACATTTTTTTAATTTAAACCACAGTTTATAATAATTTAACGCAAACCTATGTAATTTTATACTTATAATCCGAATATTGCCACCTTTGGGTCCAAAACTTAAAGCCTGGCAATGACATATTCTGGTGAGGAATTAATAAAATCACATATACGAATTAACAATTGTAAAATAAATATGTTTGGATAAAATTGATGTTAGATTAATTTTTAAGAGAGACGACCTGTGAAATTAATGTTATATTTAATAGTTTAGAACAAAGGTGAACAACTTACAGCCGGTTAGACCTTCCGAATATTTTGTAAAATTGTACACAAATTTAGAACAAAGGCTACTTTACACACATTTCTTTACACAAATTTCTTTCTTCAATGTTTTGAATGTCATCTGCTTTGTTATCTTGTTCAAGTCGTGATCAACACCGCCAATTTGTATTTTCGACAATCACAGCATAAATGGAACGAAGCATTTATAACATATCGCTATAATGGTTTATAGATATACGGTTACCTTTACGGTTTTTTTTTTATCAATTTATCGGATTTAGTGATTAAATATTGTAACTAATAACGTATTTTAACTAGGCTATAATAATTATTTCAAATTTGGTTATTTTGTAAAAACATTTGTTTATATTAGACAAATTTTGTGTCTAGAATTTCTTTACATTCCTAGAAAATTAGCATGCAGTTCTCGACACATAAAAGGCTACTCACCTATGGTTTAAAAGGAACAATCTTTATGAAAATCGTTTGAAAGAACCTGACTAACATTGATGAAATAAATCGAAAACAATTTCTGGCCTGTTATGGGATAGTCAATGAAATGTGTAATATTTATTGTAGATAACCAAATTATCACTTCCAAAAGGAAAACATTAACCCAGTTATTCCTGAAACTTTTTGTTTCTTATATTTGATAATATTCTTTCAACTAATAAAAAATATGCATTGTCATTGCTATATCATTTAGTGTTGACATAATCAAAAATTGTATCAAAAATAATGTTCTCATATAATGAAATATTTTAATTTGTAACAGATTACCTACTGTCCTTTTAAAAGGACAGTAGGTTTATCTGGGTCAACCCAGACAATTTTCTTAATGTTACAGAAATATTTTACATTTTACGACATTGCACCCGCTTGAAAGTTAATGTAGGATATTTTATTAACATATTTTATTACTTAAAAATCTTTTGCATTTCCCTGTTGAAAATGCCTTTCTGAACCTTCAGTTGGAAGTTATTAATCTGCAATCTGATGAAAGACTAAAATTATTATCATCAAAAGAAATTGATGGGATTTTCTAATTGTTTTCTAGAAGAGTAAAAATTGTTGAAAGTATTAATTTATACATTTGGTAAAATAAATTAAAGGCTTCCTATAATTAATTTTTTTCCTTTGCTCTTTTAAATTTTTTAGCTGGTTCTTGACAATAGAAGTTGGTGCTTTAATAATAATAATAATAATAATAATATGTTGAAAATTTGGTTAGTCTGCTCCCTTAGCCCCATGTTGTTTGGTAACTTGGAGAATGGATTCAAAATTTCAATCTTTTCTCCAAGTAACAACAATAATAAAAATTAAAAATACCACAGAAAATTAAAAACAGAATTGAAGATTTAAATGAAAAAAAAAGACTTTTTATTTTAAAATTTGTGAATTTTTGTAATTTGGTATAGTTGTTAAAAGTAATTGTGATTTAAAATAATTGTGATTTAAAATATTTGTGATTTAAATTATTGTTTAAATATGGTGGGTAAATGGTAAAAATTTGTATATTTGTAATCTCTTAAATTAATTTGGAAATTTGTAATTCAAAAATAAAAATTTTTGGCTTTAAAACTGTTTAATGTTTCTTTAAAATGTCGTTAATATGTTCGATTTCTAATGAGATTCCTGAAGTTCCAGTTCTTAATAGATTATCAGGGCATGTTTATGAAAAAAGAGTTCAAATGCACGTGAAATCTTTTCAGGATGAATGGGATGCTTTGATGCTTCAACAATTTATTATGAAACAAGAGAACCAGGCTCTTAAACGTGAATTATCTCACGCTCTTTATCAATACGATGTTTCGTGTAGAGTTGTGACTCGTCTAACTAAAGAGGCTACCACAGCTCGAGAAGCTTTATCTACTCTTAAACCACAAGTTGGAATTATTTCTCCTCAAGCTGCACAATTCGATAAAAGTGAAGCAGGAAAAACTCTTCGTTGGATTGAAATTTTAAATGTTACAGTTCCAAGTCGTATTAAAGCTGCACTTGATAAAATCCCAACTAATATTCAAGAATGCTCTATGGATGAATATCATAACTTTTTGTTTGATTGTCTAGTTTCGGGATATTTGATGACAGCGTTGGGTTCAGGTTATAGTGAACAGTTAAATGGAAAGACCTGGGTAAATTCTGACGCAAGCATCTCATCCTCAATCAAAATCTGTCGATCGGGGTTCTTCCGCAGCTGCGGTGTTTTTGTATCCTCATGGGCTTTGTAGCAATCGATAATAAATTAATTAAAAATATGATGGAATATATAAACTCAATTATTTAATTTAATCTCATTTTATTAGAAAATTAAAAGTAAATTAAATGCGATTATCATGAAATTATAATTTCAGTTTTGGTACACGCCTTGAAAACTTGATAACAATTAAATTTGCATCTCTTTGTCAATGAGATTATTTATTAATATATTTTTTTAGATTAATTTTTTCCCATTAATGTTTTCGTTTTGTTTATAAAAATATATTTGGTTTCTTTGTTGATAACAAATTGAAGGAGTGTCTCTCCAATGAAATTGTTTAGTATTTTGCAAAAGAATGTCGTTTTGTTTAAATTTGTAGCTTTTTTAGTTTATATTAAATGAACTTATCCATGCTTATAATAATTATTTATCAAATTGAATTCTATGGAAATTTTTAAGGCGTGAAATGAAACATGTTCTCACTGTACTTACTTGTTACCCGATACCCAATTAAAATTTTAATAATTTTCAAACTTTTTTTTGTTTAAATTAATTGAGTATTTATTGATTATCCATTCTTTTTTTGGAATAATATTCATTTTAAGTGTAAAAGAAAAGAATTTAATTTCAAAAATACAAGTTGAGCTTGTTAATAATGTGTAACCACCGCAAAGAGTATAATAAAAAAATAACTCTCACAAACCTTTATTATTTTTTAGGAAATATTTGGTTTTATTTTTTTTAACAACTACAATAGAGGATATTAACATTTTGATTCAATATGAAAACAAAGATATTTTTTAAAAAATTAATAAATACATTTAAATAGTTTTGTTTAAACTGATTACTTTGATTTTCAAATATATCAACCATGGAATCATTTTTCAGAGTTTTTAATTTTACTTTGATAATTCTTTATTAGTATTTAATCAAAATATTTTATTTTCAGCATTTTTGACGTTAACACAATTAAAATCAAAACATTTCTAAAATTTGTTTTATAGAAATCATTACTAATTCATAGTAAAAAAAAATTCTTGTCATTGAAAAAGGAAAAGAAATCAGAGCTGAAAACCAAAAGTTCTTACAATTTCAAAAAAATAATTATTAAATCAAATGAACCCACCTACACTTTTTTGATTATTTAAAAATGTTGTTACAACGTTTATTATTATTATTATTATTATTATTATTAATTTTATGAAAATTATCAAATATAAACATCAATTCTCTTATGACATGCAAAATAATACACAAATAAGATATTAAATTTTCCATTTTTAATGACTTACAAAACATAGTACGTCTACACTCGATGAAGTTGAAACAATAAACATATTCTGTCTCTATAATTTGTTTTAATTACATCAAAGAAAAATTCCATTAAATGTCAGAGCTATTTTTAAAAAAAATATTGATAATAATTTAAATTTGTTTTATTAATTTAACCATTTAAACACTATTTAATGAGTTGCAATTTTATGTCCTCCGTTGATATTTGTTTGAATAAGAACTTCTTAAACTTTGTAATTAAATCTCACGGTTGAATGAACTTGCACTAATAACTGCATGATATCACGCCATTATTTGGTGATTTAAGAAAAATTATTTTTAAAATTGTAATTTCTGCTTATTTTTATTTTATTTCTAATATTCAAGACAATTATTTTATGAATCACACGTGATTCATGATCAGTTACATTGGATAATCAAAGATAATTAAATTTTCCGCTGAAAATATTCATTGTTTTTGAATCATTATTTAAAAATTTATTATTATAATACAAATTTTACCATTTTGAGTACTACATTTCATTTCATTAAATATAGAAAGCATGTTTTATGTATGGAATAGATCTTATTAGTTGCAACTTGATTTTAAAAATCCTAATTAATAAATATTTTGCAAACTTTTATTTAATTTCACTTGTTAATTAATAAGGATCCAAAAAAAGACTAATTTAATATTTTACTTATTTTCACGTATTTGTTTAACTTGAAAGATTTTATACATTCGGTATTTCGATGACAATGTGATAATTAATTTTTTTCCCAGTAAAAATATAAAATAGCAAAAAAAATATTAGATAGTAAAGTTTTACCTAATAGTATTCTAATATTTTAACCCTTTGAGTGCCAAGGAGCTCGATCGCGCTCCTGCTCCAGCATGGACAAATTTGATCTCTATTTCATACTTGTCGATTTTTATTTATGGTAAACGAATAACGTTTTATTTTTCATATATTTTGTAGAAATTATACTATTTTTTCAAATTATTTTTTGTTTTTTAAATACTTTTCGTAAATAAAATGCTTAGAAAGTTACAGAGAAATATATTTTTAAATTTCTATTTTCCTCTAGCAGAGTGGCATTTTTAGTTAATCCTCTTAAAATCACGTTGGCACTCAAAGGGTTAATACACTTCCAAGACTAAAATAATATAAAAATTAAAATTATAATTTTTCTTAGTGATCTTAGTTTCAAAACTATTTCAAAAATATTTAAATATTATTGCATCTAATAATGGGAGATGACGGATTTCGGTGTTCCTTATAAAAGGAGTCAGTGAATTGAGATAACCACCAGTATAGTCGAAACTGCTAAAACCGAATATTTTTTGTTACTGGATTAAGACGAGAGTGAGTAAGAATTAGAGTGAAAAAGTTTTAGTGAAATCTAGTCAAATTTTCAGTCCCTGTAAATGAAATTAATTAGAATTTAAATTAATTTATTGTTTAGGCTCTAAACCTTTTAGGATTTTCTTCAATTTGATATATTGAGAACAAATAATCAGCATCATCTACCGAGATCTCATTATCAATCTAACATAATTATAAAATTAAAACAAAATTCTAGTGTGTTACGCGCCTGTCTAAGATTGATAAGCAATCTCAACATTGACAATTGTCATTGTTGGATTCTCTATAATTTCACATGTGCTTTCTCATAGATAATTATTTTATTTTACAACAATTAAATGTCAATAAAGTGAAGTGTGCCACAATTGTGCACAAATTGAACTATTCAAAAATCTTAATAATACAATTTTTATCAGTAGATATCGGATGACTGTTTTAGATTTTAATAATTTTTTATTACAGATTTTTTTGTATTTAATTTAACATTTAATTATTTTTATATGTCAAGTTTGAATTTCAATTTATTAATAAATAATTAAATAAGTTTGGCAACGATTTTATTAAAAGGAAATGTCATTTAAACACACTACTATATATTTCAACATTTTAAATGTCATCTTTATGCACAAAAACCAACTAAAATATTTTGAATTAATTTATATAAATTAAACAAGTTAATATTAAAAAAATTATTTATTTAAATTATATAAATTAATTCATAATATTTTAGTTGGTTTTTGTGCCTGAAGATGACATTTAAACTGTCGAAATATATTATTATTATTATTATTATTATTATTATTATTATTATTATTATTATTATTATTATTATTATGGATATACCGATTAGAAAAATATAATCAATCTTATAAAATTAATGTTTAAATTGTTTAAACATTTATCAATTTTATTTCGTTATTTTATTTCGTTAACTTTAATCTAATAAAACAAATCAATTATAAAAATTTAGGTTGCATAATGAATAAAAAACATACCAATATTTAACCCTTTTTTAATTTTTTTTGAAAGAAAAACAATTAATTTTTCTAATAAGATTTGTGGGAATATTTTTTTTTAACTCAGGAGGTTTTGAAAAAATATTTTTTGATAAAAAAAGAATGATATTTGTTATTGCTAACAAGTAAATGAATGAAAGACTACAGAGTCTCAATTCAACTATATTTAATAAACACAATAATTTTTTAATAAATCTTTAACGAAAAATATTCCAAAGATCAACGATTGAAACCTTATTATATTTATTGAAACTTGATATTACTAAAATGAAGGTAAAATGAATTGAAAAAAGATCATTTTTGAAAATGTAAAAATATTTTATTCATAGAAAACAGAGACCTGCGCGGGCTCGGATAGGCCCTCGGGCCTTAGCCCGGCTCGTGCGTACTTTTAAAATTTAATCAAAAATTTTTCTTTATGAATTTTTAATATAATTTTATTTGCCCCAATGATAAATTAATTAAAATAAAATTTAATTTTAAATAGCCAAAATGATGGCATTTTGATACCATAGACTTGAAAATATAATTTCTTTTTTCGGGTTGAGTCGGTTCCGACTGTAATATATCAGGTTCGGGTCGGGTTTGGTCATTTAAGTGTCGGGTTGGGTCGGGTAAGATATAAATTTTACCGGCCCGGGCAAGTCTCTGGTGGGAAATAAAAAGGATTTATTTAAAATCCTATGTTTTGGAAGGATAGAAGATTACAGTTTTAGATATTACAGAAATCGAATATGTCTTTAAAAAAACAAAACTAAAAAAACCAAATGCAATTGCAAGGGATAATCCTTTAATATTATTTTCAAAATTAAAATTTATAAAAAATCAATAAATTTATCGATTTCATTGTGCAATATAAATTATGAACCGCACTTATTTATTAAAGACATTTAAAATTAAAATTAAATCCTATTTTTTCATTTTGAAATTATGTTTTCAATTTATTTCTATTTGTATATATATATATATATTATATATAATCCACTATTTAAACAAAAACTGTTTTATATTTATATTAATCGATTTTATTTTGACTTTCACACATTAAGGACATGAGCACAATGTACAATTTGGAAGAGATTTATATCCAACGATGGTTCCGACGGCGAAGGAATCAAAACAAATCCGATGTATTGACGAAATTCAAAGAATCTGGGTATTAATAATGTGATTATAATAATCATTGATTATTTTTATAATTTAGATGGAGATTTGTATATTATCTCTCAATATTTCTTATTGGATGCTGGGTGCTTAGTGACGTAAGAGATTTTTTTTTGTTTACAATTTTCATTTCTGATAAATTTATAAGTAATAAAGATAATTATGATTTTTTATTGATTTTCTCTTTTTTGGCTATTCTATTTTAAGTTCGTTTTTTTAAAAATATGTTTGTCATTGACAAATTAAAAGCAAATGTAAATAGTGAAACAAAATCGTGAACGTGATAATTTACATTCTATTTTTATTTATTTCATTTGTTTAAATGATTTAATTTGTTCGAATTTGCGGATTTAAAATGCTGACATCAATTTTCGGTAGACATGACAATTCCTGTTCAATTTTTACGTAGCTAATTATTGTTTTCTCATTTCCAATTTCAACATTATTCATATATACAAATTATCATTCTAATTTTTTCAATACTTTATTAATGTTCCATCATCAGAGAATTTAACATTGATACCAACGAATCGGGTGAGTACTCAAAATGACACTCACGACAACAAACACCAAAAGGCTTGAAGGGTAGATGGTTGGATACGGAATCAAGCCAAGCCGTTTCTTAAATATATACCGAAGATTCTCTGTAAATTTAAATAGGATATATCCATTTCAATTGACAGAAAAATTTTATGGTGCAATAATTTTGTCACCGATATATCATTAATTTTAAGGAAAAAATTGTGGACAAAGAAAAAGTAAAAAAGTTGACTATATAATTTTTCCGACCACCGGCTTCGTATATGAACTCCTTCAAAAATTACAATTGCAATTAAAATACAATAACTATAAATACTGATTTCTTTAGAGTTTAAATTTTTTTTCTTATAATAAAAAATAAAATATTATTTTTTGTGAATTTTTAAATACTAAATATAGCAGAAACATTCGAAGTAAAAGTAAATTTTTAAAATCTAGAAAATAATTATTTGAAAAAAATTTTGATTAAAATTTCTAAGATCGAAATTTGACAATAATCCCTAAGGTTTATCTTAATGATTTTAGAATCTTGATTTTGAGAATAATTCCAAGGTTTGTGAATAAGGCAGTGTGGTAATAGCAACAAAGCATTTTAGTTTTTTTTAATATTTAGAATGGTCGGTGTGAGGATATTTAGGTATAATTATCAACGGACATAAAATTAGGTTTTAAAATGTTTAAATTATTATTAAATTATTTGATTTTAATTATTAAATAAAAATAAGGACGTTATTATAAATTTATATTTCAAATTATTTAAATTATTATTTTGAATGAATTTAAATGTAAAAATAAAAATAAATGCCGTTGTTAATTTTGTTTAAATACTCGGAAATATGAAAGATATAATTTTGATTTGAATAAATTTTGAACTTTGAATGAATACAAATTTTGAATTAAACGAAGAATCTTTTCTACCATATGAATCTTTTCTACCATAGAAATTATGATATCTCTGTCTTGAATGGCTATAAACTTGATTTAATTAATAAAACTAAAAGAACACTTAAAACTTGAACTAGAAATATGGAGCTACTTAAATTATGTAACAGTTTCAATTTTTATTTACTTTATAAATGAAGATTTGATTGGTTCAAATGTGCGATTGTTGAAAATGATGAGAGATTTATTGTGCGGAATGAAACTAATATTATTGGATAAGAATTTGTCTTGAAAATGTATGGTGGTTTTCAAAAATGTGAAAAGTTAAATTGAAAAATTTCATTGTTTTAAGAAATAATTTGCTATGAATATTATTTTTTACTGCCTTAAATTTTAACTGTAAATTGAGCCCTAACCTTTTAATTGAAAAATAATAAAACAACTTAAAAGAGACAATTGTTGGACATTTTCCTTATAGTGTAAGAATTGTTATAGTACACATTTGCGCAAGGTGAAATTATATTAATTATTTCCTGTCTGCATGTGCTGTTCTATCGATTTTTCTATATTCGTTTGATTTCATATTTAACACGAAATTTTATCCATTAACATAATTGGAATTTCGATAATTAATATAAATTTTGTGGAACTGTTCATAGAATTTTGTTTAATTAATAGATTCAAAGTTGTCGGGGATGATGAGAGAATGCCATGTCATTTTGGCACATTTCTAGATTTTTTGCACTTTATTTACACATACATTTTCACGTTGCAAAATCTTTTCCAATTGGTTGAATTGTATAGGGAAACAAATCTTTCATTAAAAATGCGTATTGATGAAGGACATGGTGTATACTAAAACCTCGATTTGCGTCGTTAATTGGGCCCCAAGAAAGACGACGTAAATCGAAATTAATTTTTCCATAAAAAAATATATTTGTTAATTAGTACTAAAACAAAAAATCCCTTGGAATAAAAACTATTTTTATTTCAATCATTATGTATATACGTAATACATAAACCAACATTAAATATAATACATAAATTCATTAAAATATTAAATATTATAAAAAACATAAATTCATTAAATAACAAATAAAATAACACAAAAATTCATTCAATAAACAAAATAAAAAAATCCATGAAATTCATGAATCTTTATTTTCATGCGGGAAATCTAATTTATTTTACATTGAAAATTTATTTTATATAGGAAATTTAAGCAACGCAAATCAAAATTTTAACGACGTAACTCTGAAATAACAAAATTTCAAAAACAACGCAACTTCGAAAACGACGTAAATCGAGGTTTTAGTGTATTTTCAAAACATTTACCATTTCTTTTATCCATTGAATTTCTTATTGGATTTTGTTGATTCTGGAAAATATCTTTTGCATAGTTTTGACAATAATTGTGCACGTTGGAAAAATACTTCATTTTTTATTAACCCTTTGCGGTCTTATGTCGAGTCTGACTAGGCATTCCAATAATTGCTCATTTGAAGTTTCAGATTTCGTTGAGCAATTCAAAAAATAATTTGAATGATTATTTATATTGTATGATTGTCATAAAATAAAATTTTAATTCCAAAAATTACCTTTTATTAAAAAAAACCCAATTTATTCAAAGAAAATCATATATATAAAATATCATTAAAACAATTGTGGACCTGGTGGGTAACTTTTTTTTACTGACTGCAAAGGGTTAATATTTCTGACAATACAAAAGATATTTTGTAATTCATTTTTTACATCAATAGAATCCCTACAAAGATCTTAAAAAATTATATTTCTTATTTTCTACATCAATTTAACAACTTTCCTACATAAATTATTCACAATATATTCTATTTTTTCAGGTAAATTTTTTTCTTATTCAGATATTGTTATTACCCATTTATTGTCGTAAATAATTTGCTAAACATTTGTTTAACTAATGTAAAATAAATGTCAATAATTTATACATCATTTAAACAAAATCTACCCTATTCTCAGGAAGTTCAGTGGTTTTCAGTTGTTCAGTTTTTTTAATTCATTTTTTCCATCGTGTTTTGTCATATTTATCATATATTTAGAAGTATAATCACATTTGTTTACCTCAAAAAAGACAGTCTCTAATGTAATTTTTATAAATGTTGATACCGAAGTCTGGAGACGAAAATTAAAACGAACGTACTTTGATATAGAATCTAAAATAGTCATGAATTAATAAAGTTTTAATTACTGAAATATGTTAGCTATCATTATTGTTAGTACATTTAATATGGAGTTCCGGTCTTCCAAAGTGGCCCAGGGAACCTAAAAGCTTGGACACCCCTGATTTAGATTCTTATGGTTTTATATGTAGCCTGACCAAAACCTCCCGAGTTTTAGTTCTTGGTGATCTTTTTTTTCTTAGTCAATTATTTAATTCAAATTATGAAAATTGAATACATTTCTATGAAATTTTAACTTACGTTGAAAGCCTACTTAACATTTTCCGATGATATATACACCTAATTCTGTTTTTACTTGAATTGTTTCTACACGAATTTGATTTAACACGAATTAAAAAGAATTTTTTTCTCTTTTTACACGAATATCTTTGTTTTAACACGATTTTCAATATTATGAATTTTCTTTTGAGGTTTTATTTATTTTTTTTATTTTCATTTTTCACAAATTATGTATACATACATTTTAACTTCGCAGAGTTTGCAAAATAACCCAATTTTTTGAAACCGCGGTTTCCGGTTTCGGTTACAGTTTTCAATATAATTAGTTCGCTTAAAGAAGAAAATCTATACTATAATAAGGTACATTTAATAATAATAAATTATAAACCATTTAACTTGTTAATTCCATTTATTTATATTATAAAAAATAATTCAAAATTTAACAATACAAAAAAAGATAAAAAAATTATTAAATTGTCAAACAAAAATGATTATAGGTTATATTAAATGTTTAATTATTACTACTATTAATTCTATAATATTTTAAAAATACCAAACAATTAATGGAATAATCACTAAGGCGAGATCTCAGTTTCCGTGTGAAATTCGCTGAAACGGAAAATACTCATTCAGGTTCGGTGGATGTTGGACGTACTGTTAAAACTGCATCATATAATTGTTGTAAAGTTTGAGTTCTTTTGCCAGTTTTCATATATATAGCAAATTCTTCTTTGAGAGATTTATATGGGGTCTCTTGTACTACACCCTCTTTGGATGCATTATTTATGCAAGCGTTCATTTCGTATTCTAAAGACATAATATCACAATGAACAAAAACATCATTTGAATCGATGAAGCGCTCTTCATTATTAGATACCGCGGATTTTGATAAATTAGGGTACAGTCGATTCAACAAACGCGTACCGAAATTTAAATTTTCTTTTGTTCGTATTTTTTGCTGCAGAAGACAGGATAACAATGAGTTAAGATCTGAATTCTCTCGAGAACATAATCGTGTCTTGATATATTCTTTCAGTGCGTTAATTTCAGGTATCGCTTCGACAAGAGTTTTTTCTTGAGTTCCGATTTCATCAAGCTTTTTCAACAAAAAATTAATTGCACCTTTGGCAGTAATTAAATTGGCGTCTTTCCTACTTAATGCAAGCACAGTGAGTTTTAATGGTTGCAAAATAGAGCACAACCCTTTAATTACGTCTAAATTGAGACCAATGAGTAAGTTTGTGGCATCTAATTCTGTCAATGCTTCCACAATTGGTTTCTGAAGCTTCAAAAACTATTTCCAGTATAGGATATATCGAATTCCATCTATGTTTAACGTCCAATACCAGATGGAGTTTATGCTCAAGCTCAATACAAACTTTTGCTTGCAAGATATCGTTGCGAATAGTCGATGATTTGAAAAATTTTACTAAAACCCGTACTTTGTTTAGTATCTCAGCTATTTTAAATATCTCGGTAACCCTTTCGGCTTCGCTTTTTTCATATTCATCAGGAGTAGCAGACAAAGAAAATTCGTCTTCCTCATTATTACCAATGGCTTCATCTTCAGAACTGGTATTTTTGTAATCATTTATGCGTTTTCTTAAATAAAATGTATTACAAACGGCTAAATGAAGACCATGGTTTAAACACAATTGTACTTCTACTGGAGATTCTCTTCGGCATTTCACCATGACACTGGCTCCGTCGTTGGTAGTAGCCACAACATCGTTTTCAAAAGAAAGATGAAAAATTTTAATATGATCGGTGACAATTGACAGAATTTTTCTTTCGTTGCACGATCCAAAACTGAGAACTTAATAATTTTGCGGATTGTAATATTTGTAAACTGTAATTGAGTTGTAACTGTAATTTACAAACAACGCAAAAAACGAGTAATCAGTGTTGTCAATTCTTAATAGAGAAAAAGTGCTATTTCTTAGTCAATTGGATGCTAAATTTCACAAAATAAGATACCATGATTCATGAAAGGTATGATACTTTGGAAGAAGTTTTATTTTTAAAAATATGCTAAAAAACTACCGGATGCTTTTCAAATATTTTAGATGCTAAATGAAACTAAAAAATGCTAAATTTTTCTCCCAAAGAGCTAAAATGGCAACGCTGCTATTAATCGCGAAATGTAAAGACTACGCTGATTTAAAAATAAAATGTTGTTGCAAATAAGTATTTTGAGTTTTGAAGTCTCATATTGTAATTATTTTTTTATTTTGTGTCTTTTTAAACATTATTTAAATCTAAAAGGCTTCTTTTTTCTTTAGGAAAAAATACCTAAAAGGAAAATTTAATATATTTAATGAATTAAAATGTTTAAGCACGAAAAATAAATTCTTTTGTGAACTCTAACAAGGATTTTTTTATATTTATTATTATATTTTTGTTTGTTTATTGTACTTTTGTTGCTGTTTTAGGTATGGAACTACTACTATTTTTTCCATCTTTTTTTACACGAATCTTTTAGGAACGTATCTATCGTGTAAAAACAGAATTAGGTGTACTTCTTTTTGATGGTTTTATGTAGGATTATCAGGGGGAATTTATGTGGGTCATTTATGTTTTTAGAAAAATGTAAATTTCCTTATACGGTCTTTATTTCAGACTTTTTTCTTCGTATTTTCATACTCAGCGTTATTATCAATTCTGTAATGTCCATTGCTAATTAGGATACTTTGTAATCTTTTTTCTCTCTCAGTTTATTAATTTTGAGAAAAAAAATGCAAATAATACATTTGGCATAAAATCAGTTTGTTGATTAATTATGGTGAAATCTGTACACTATTTTTCGTTTTGCGACGAAATCAATTTGCAAATCCTTGCACCTGGGAATATTTGAGAATATAAATGCATTCTAAATTGCAAATGTTTTAACAACAAAAATTACCTCATCATGCTCACCCCCAGATAGGGTTACCGTGTTAGTTCCTTAATTGGAAAATTTCCGAGACCGAGACAAGAGGATTAGGAATAAATTAAACGATTGTTTCTACAAATTTACAGCGAATTAATTCACAAATGTTAGGAATTCGTGCGCTGAGTCTGTGTAAAGCAAATATTTTTCATTTCAAAATATTTTTATAGAATTAATAAATTTATGCGTTTAAATAAAATTCATAAAATTAATTTTAATTAATTTCCTGTGCACATTAATCTTATTTTATTTAGCAAGAATTTATTTGGGATGCCAAAAAAATGTGGATAAATGTTCCATTTGTTGTAAGTTTATTTATTTTTATTTTTATTATTACTATTATTATTATTATAACTAATAAATTATTCATAGTTTCTTTGTAACAAAATATTTGTACTTTTTATTTTTATCTCAAAATAGAATTATAGGAAATGCACTAAGTGTATACTTAAAATAATTTAGTGGATTCCAGCTGTTAATTTAATGCTTATATAAAATGTGACAATCGTTATATATTTTATTTTTATTATACATATATTTTATTATTGGCGTCATCAAAATGCTCTTTTCAATGGACGTTAGAGAAGATAAAATTAATTTAGAAGAATAAATAACACTTATTAAACATATTTATTATTATAAATATTATTATTATTTTTTAAATAATGAAATAAAAATTCCAATGATTTAATTATAAATAAAACAGCACTCAAACATTCGTTTTATAATATTTTTCAAAAATCTTACTGTCATCATCACATAGAATAGTAAAAACTATAATTATTATAAATTTATTAAAGAAAAGAAAAAAAAACAAAAAAATTAAAAACCAAAAAATAAAATTATTTATTAACTTTTGAAATATATTTTATTTTTAAAACTCTTTAAACATTTTCAAATATAAATATGAAAAAAAAAGTCTAAACAGGATTTGAAATCAACTAATAAACACAAAAATAATTTTGTAATTTAAAAAAATTAAATATTTAATAAATATGAAAATTTTTGAATGTGGTGATGCGTACACCAAATAAAAAGCAAGTTAACTTCTTAAATCACGCATTCCCAATAATTGATCATAAATCTTTTAAATTTTAAAATCAAATATACATATTTTACTTATTGTGTTCACTAATATTAGGTATTTGCTTCGGCCGACCATGTAGATTAACTAAAGTCAAAAGATGACGGTAAGTCTCTCTACTGTATGTAGTGTTTCATCCATTACATGTAAATTGATATAAAAACACATCTGATATAAAAAACATATCTAAAGACAATTCCACCAGAGTTGTAGACTCAATAATAATACTTCACAAATGAGAAATTATATTATAATTTAAATTTCCAAACTACTTGCCTATCTTATAATATATATTACATTCCAAGTACAACTATACCTGCACAAAATTAAGCTTATAATTCTTACACAGAAATTTTAAAATTTATAAATTTATTGTTTAAATTTAAATCTTTGTGTGTAAATTAAATATTATTTTAATTATTTTTTGAAAATAATGTTTAATTTTGTTATTTAAATTCAAATTAAATTAAAAAATTTTGAAAAATATTATTTATAATAATTTCTTAATTTTTTAAAAATCTTTAATATCTGTAGTATTTTTATTCTGCCAGATGATAACAATGATATCATAAAAGGAATATTTGAGTGACAATTTGTGATGACTAAATCATTGCCATTTATATTTATCATGTTTAATTATTATTATTATTATTGATAAAATTATATTTTTCATAAGAATATCACTCCATACATGTTTTGGTATATCATGATCGAATTGGGATACTATTGGGCGTCCTTATTTACTGTTTTCTTCGATGTCAAAAGAAAAGTAAGATAATTATAAATATATATATATATATATATATATATATATATGCATTTTGACAATTGTAAATAAAATTACCCATTAAAAATTGAGAGCAATTAAAGGATTGGGATACTTATGGCTTTTAAAGTCTATCCGAAATGTATCCGCAGTGAAAGGAAATAAAGTCTACAGTAGTTTTCATCACTTCAATTAAAATATTACCAAAAATTGTTTTTAATTTTAATTTTTAATATTTTTGAAATTTTACTATTTATTCGAATTTGTAAACTTTAACTTGAAGGATAAATTTTAAGGTATTGCTGTAAGTGAATGGTTAAAAGAATTACAGGGTTTTGTCTTCTCTATACATTTCCTTTATTTTTTCACGAACTTTGATCTAAATTGAAATCTTTTATCACAAGACAATTTTATGATTTAGGATTTTTATGTGTATATTCAGAAAGATTTAGGCAAACCTAAAATGTCAGTTTTGGAAAATCCTCAGATTATGTTTTCAGATATTTTTTAAAACAAATAGTTGCCTCTTTATTCTTGATTGACAAGATGAAGAGTATTTTTGTAAAGGTTTTTCCTTATATACGCCAGTTATAGCAGTAGATAAAATCAGAAATTTGGTGTACGGTGTCGGTTTTAATTAAAAACGATGTTTCTAAAAACCCAACTGTTATTTATATAAGTGTCTGTTGGACACTACCGGTCTTTAACGTTATTTTTTTACTGATCTTTTAAGGGTTAACCCTTTACAGAGAAACAGTTTTATCGTTTCCACTAATCATTTAGCAGTGACTTAATTAATTTGTTTTTTATTTTTCATTAATTTTTAAACTTTTTTTGGCTTTCTAGCCCTTTTAGTTTAATGTTGGTTCTTTTTCCACCTGAAGCTCTAATTTCATGATAATTTCGTCACAACACATAAAATTTTTTAACTGTTTAATTAACAATTTTCATTTTTATTTATTTACTTAATACATGGGAATGACTGCCCGTCATTTCCGCTCTCAAGTTCTTGATCACAGTCACTTATAAAATTGATTGATATTAGTAAACACAATTTTGTGATACACGATGAAAATAAATGTAAAATGTTTTTGTTTAAAAATTTTAAAATATTTTATTGAAATACTATAAGGACTTTTTTTGATTTTTTTCTCTGATTTCTTTTCATTTAAAAATGACATTATATTTTCTACAAAATTTGACTATGAATCAGATTTATTTATGGTATTCACGAATTTTCGGCACATCCTTTTTCAAGTGATTTATTGATTATCAAAATAATTATAAGATGTTTTAATGAATACACTCGCCATAAATATTCTTTGTTAAATTTCGATTTTTTAAAATGTAATAAAATTAAGTTTTAAAAATTAAGATTTATAAAACGGAATTTATAATGTTTAATATAATATATTTTTGAAATTTAAAAGATTAATGAAGAAATTTGTTTGAATAAAGCAGTTTAAATCGATAAAGTTTCAAACTCGAATCTACCTGATGATGACAGTGAGTCTGTCGATATATATGTATATGTATGTATATTAATTAATTTCCAAAAAGAAGGGTATGATTAAAATTAATTAATTTATTTATTTATTATTAAAATAATTATAAGGTGTTTTAATGAATACTACACTCACCATAAATATTATTTTTATTATTACTTATTTCCTATTTATTTTTGAAATTTTTTCAGTAAGTCAATAGTTAAACAATGAAATTTTGTAAAATCTATAAATGTAAAAATTTTTTGTTTAAGTACATCGATCAAATAAACACTTTGCAACAGTTCTTTGATCATGTCTCGACTTTAAAATTACTTATTAAAACATTGCCTGTTATTTAGTGTTTGAGTCGCGTTTTCTTTAATTATAACTAATTGATTTTATTTACTGAATTTTATTGGCAATCAAAATATAAATTTCTGTTGAAAATGATAAAAAAAGTAGTTATTCGAAATTAAATTGGTTGAAAACCAAAGAATATATCCCAATTTTCACACGTTCTGTGCGGCATGACCCGTCAATGGTTACCATGGAATATGTTACTTTGCAGTTGTCCGTTTGTGGTTATGTTTCGCCCGAAAGAAGTGATCCACAGCTTCTCATCTTTTTCCAGTTTGCCGGAAACTTACTGGATGTGTGCTACCACAGCAACTGGCGAATCGGCTGCCGCACGGAACGCGTCAACCAATAGCATAAAAGGCATGGTAAATGACTTGCATAAAATATTTTTTTATTTATAATGAATTTTGTTTTGCATGAGATTTTTATTTAAGAAAAACCTAGAATTTTTAACAGCTCGTGTATTTAGGATTTCTGGGAAATGCTCATTCATCATTTGGTGACGATCTTTTTAATTTGCATGGCATGGTTGCAGAATTTTATCGGAGTGTCAATGTTTGTGTTATGCCTTCATGACTTTGTTGATTATTTTATGGAGGTTGTTTTATAGTTTGTTTTTATTAAATCAATCGCTTTGTTTTAAATCATATATTATTATTATTTTTATTATTATTATTATTATTATTAGTTTTTATTTCTCATTTATTCTTAGGCTGCAAAAATGCTTCATTACATCAAACAAAATATAATTTGCAATGTTTTATTTACAGTTTTCACTGTGGCTTGGTTTGTCTCGAGATTGGTCATCTTTCCAACGAAGTAATTGTTGAATTTATTGGAATAATTTTATTTATTGTCGAAATTAGAAAAAATGTTTTATTCATGTTTCTTTTGTTTTAATCAATTGCTTTATTGCATATTGGTTCCTATTTTAAAATTTGATAGCACACGGACATTTTTATCGTGCAAATTTAGACTTATCGAGAAAATCATCCAATCAGATGTATTAAATATAATTTTTTTAGAGGAGGTGGTAATAAATAGATAATGTTATAAATATTATATCAAACTTTGTTAGTTATAAAATAAAATTTAGTAGCTGGTGCTACGGTGTAAGTTAGGGCAGGACGGTGCAAAGCTGTAAGCATATTAAGCATTGCATTGGGGCACATCATAGGATGAGGCGTCAACATTGAGACGAATTTTAAAAGTTATTATGAATAAAAAACATGAACATGAAAAACAAAAACATAAAATGAATATCAACAAAATAATTAACGATTTTGTTGCAGCAAAAGCACATAGAATGAAGCTTTAAGGAATATTGCCTATATATAAAACTAATGTATAGAACACTTAGAAATAAAATTTGTTCATTTGCTTGATTTTTTGTTTAACTTTACATATATTAAGTTTTTATTACCTTTATTTTTATTTAGGATAAAATTATATTACGATTAATGTTATAAATATAATTGTTATTAATAATTACTTGGTTTAAAATTATAAAATACATGTATTGTTAGTTGTTATGAAAGGTATACCTTATTTTGAAGGTCGCATATTTTAGCTTTGCATAGGAGCGCCAAAGCAGTTTGCACCGCCCTGGTTAGGGGTATTTAACTTTTTATAATTTTTGATATTTGAGAATACTGAATAATGAAACAAAATTAAATAAATATCTGTATATTAAAATAAATATGTTCTTTATTATTTACGAAGATTTTAATGCCCATCATTTGCTCCTTATCATTAAACTATAATTGTTTTATTTATACTTTTTTTCGTTTATATCTATCTTTTGACAAATAAACAGTCACTATAATCAAAATATATCTTTTTTGATTTTTTGAGATCTCAAAAAAATTGTCAGAAAATGCTCGTTAAAAAAGGTTAACCTCAAATAATATACCTATTTGTAGTTTTGACGAACTTTTTAATGAATGGCTTATTAATAATGGCCAAGTGTGTATTTCTGAATGTTCAAGTGATGCTTTTGATTAAATTGACGAATAAATCAAACTAAATTTCATTTACTTTATTTTTAGATATATAATTGAATTTATCAGTATTGTTTTTTAAAAAAATTAAAAATAAATAGTGTTGTCATATCAATGGTGACTATACTATTTAATAATATAGCCTATACTATTTGAGGATATCCGTAAATAAAGATTTAAAGTTGTAATATATAAAAAAATTACTTTTCGCATTGTTGGAATAAATTTTATCTATCAATTCAGTCTAGAAGGTCAGAGAAGGTCATCACGTAACCTTAGCAGTTAATATATATCCCAAACTTATTTGATATCCAGTGCATCAGGATAAGTGTATAACAATGTTAACTTGACATTATTTTTACACTTACCTGGCGCGAAGATATATGTGAGTGCCTCCTACATAGTACTGTTGAGAGCCATTAGCTCGAAATTAGTATACTATTTGGAATTGTACTGGATATCACTTAAAGTATCGTATATATAATGATAGCTTGACAAATTTTCGTTTTAGAATTAATTTCATATCAATTTGAATTCTTTTCAATGTTGATTCTGCTCCTATTAATCGATTGTCCAAAGTTTTCAGTGCTAATTTGATTTTCATTGATTTAATTTATTGATTTTGATTAAAGTCGATTAATTACGGAATTCTACTATACAAATCGATTTTGATTTTTATGCAAATTATTGATAAGTCCTTTTGAAATTTTTGGAATTTTACAGAATTATATTTTAAAATATTGTGACTATTTTTTCTAGAATTATTTATTCTGCATTTGCTCACATTGGCTTAGGTCATTTTGGAGTTCATTTGTGTCAATCAATGCTTTGTGTTTTACAAGTTTTGCATATCATGTGGTTTATTATGATTCTCAGAATCGCCTTGCAAGCCTTCGATGACACTGGAGTAAGGATCTAATTACTTTTTATTTATTTATTTTTTGATTTATTTATTAACTACTCATATTACTATTTATTATGATTTATGTTGAACTTAAAAAGAAATTGTAACATGTATGATCACTGATTACGGTAAAGGCGTAAAACTCAACACTCAAGTCACTTGAGGGTTTTCGTATTTTTATACGGTCTTTTTATGTTTAATTATCTTTTAATGAACCTCAATAGCGGTGAATGTAGCATTGACTTAGTTACCGAAGTTTTTAAGTTCTATAAATCGAAGGAATTCGGGAAAATAATATTGTTTGTGTAAGAATAATGAATAACAAAACAATAAACAAATTTCTAGAAACAGATTTTTTCTAGAATCAGGAAACTTTAAAATTAATTTTTATATTATGAAAGTATATTTTTTCAAATTTCATGTTTAATTATGTGCAATAATATTACTATTTTCACTAATTCAGTATGCTCACCAGTTCGTGTGTATAGATGACCGATAGTCTCTTAAGTGTATGTAAAATTACAAGTAAATCAAAGAGTGGGAATAATTAGTTATATTTCGTATTGAAATGAAAATATCTCAGTTGTTTATTTGAATTATGTTTGTATAAGTCATTCCGCTATCAACAAAGTTATTCTTAAGTTTATTTTTATCTATATTAGCATTATCAATAACACTTGATAAAGGCAAAGTCGCAAATTTATGTTACATAATCAAAAGAATTAGTTTTGATGTTTTGTCAGAATGAAATGTTTAAGGTTTGGTTTTAATTTTATATCTATAAATATGATCTAACTAAACAATTTTATTTTTGAAGATAATTTCTATAATATAAAGACCAATCAAATTACAAATCAGAAATAGAATGATATTTCCATAATAAAAGTAGGTAGTTAAGAGCTTACTGTCCCAAAGACACAAGTACCCCATATCCCCCTAGTCGGTGACTGATTAAATTAAGTAATGACGTAATCAATCACAAATTATCCTGATTACACAACTTTCTGTGAGGCGTTAGTGATTAAAGAACAATCCTCTAAAATAAACGTTCTATCAGCAACAAATTAATTGAGATTATTTAATTAAATCAGCTATTACATCTTTATTGTTACCATATATTACGTTTGACAAAGATTTTGATGTCAGACTGATGATGTGGATAATTTCATCGTGTGTTAGGGGGCAGTAAGCTCTTAACTACCTACTAATAAAATATTAATTCAGCCTTTTTAAATATAAATATCGAAAAAATGATCGTCAGTTATTAATAAAAACACGGGGAAGCCAAATAAACAAAATATACTTCTATGAAATTATCCCCATCATCAGTCTGCCATCATAAACTTTGTCAAACGTAATATCTTTTAAATCAATTGTTCGTTTGCATATTTTTCTATGCTCAATAATATTACTCGGGCCTATTCAATCGGTTACGTTCCTGAACTCGTGTGCGAAGATGACCGGAAGCCTTTCCAATGTATGTAGCAATGCACCCATTTCATGAATATTTATACTCTAGATCAGAAAATAAACCTATTGGGGTTTGAGATTTATTACTAAACATATTTATTGATTTTAACGATTTTGAAACTATTTTAAATACATTTGAATTGCCTAATGATTTTGTAATAGACAATTTAAAATTTTTACAACCTTCCGAATATGAAATTACTAAAACATGGGATTTTATTGATTCATCATCATTAGGTCTACTATAATTTCCTTTGTTTTGAATATGTTTATATTTTATCGATTATAATGGCAATGTTTTGTATATTCTGTTATTGGAAAAGATTTTTTCTTCTGCGATATGTAAATTTAGATGGACGATATAGGCTAGAATCCAAACTTAATTTCGTTAAAGCAATATTGTTAAAAGAAAATTATTAAAAAACTATTTTTGAGAATTCTGTTAATTTCTCCTTGGTAATTAGATTATGCGAGATCTTTCTCTTGAAAGGTTTCGTAAACACTTCTCAGGGACAGTGAAGCATATGAGCTATTTTCAGTGTTTTTTAAAGTTTTGCTGAACTGTATCATCAGTTTTTTTGTAATGCTGTATTTTATTTTTTTGGTGTAAATGAAATGTACAAAAAGAGGTTAGGAACTTCTCATATTTTGACAGCTAAAAAGTAGTGATATTGATAGTTTAAAATGAGTATAATTATTTTATTTTGTGAATATTTTGTTTTAAATACTGTAAAATGAACTTTATTCAATAAATTGTAAATGAAATTTGTATTCAGTGCATTATCCAATGAGAATTCGTTAAAATAAAATTATAGAATTTTAATGTAATTTTTTGCATAGTTCTCCATTTTTGCTCTAATAACAGAACTCTGCTGTCAAATTTACAAAAGATGGGCTGTTAGGCTTTCTAGATTAAATAATTTATTCTACAAATATCACAAGACTGAGGCAAATTATAAGTTTCTTCATTGGGATATTGGGAACAAATGTTTGCATTTCTTGTTTGTGTTGTCAATTATTGTTATTAATAATTTAATTTGATATCCTATGTTTATTGTGAACGTTTTTTTCAGATACATAAGGATAGTCGTAGTGATAGTGAAATGTCTCTTTCTGACGAAGAAGCAGTTAATGATAAAAAAAAAGAAAATTAAATAAGGGAACTTTGATATAAAATTAATTATTTAAATTTTATTTAGTATGTAATCTTTTTTATTTAAACAGTTATTATTATTATTATTATTATTATTATTATTATTATTATTATTATTAACGTTAATTAATAATATTTCGTTTTTACACGTTTTGAATGAATTGATTTTACAGAAAATTATTTATTATTGATGTTATAAAACACAAATTACTTTTAATTAAATGTGTTTTATTTTAGAAATAAATTGATTTCTTGTGTTTTTCAAATTTTATTGTATTTTGTGAATGTATTCAAAGAAAAGTTCTATTATTATTTTATTTCAATATTAATTTTAATTAGTAAAAATTTTATTTTTAATTTATACAATTTATCGAAAATAAATTACCTTTTAATATGTACAATTTGTTTATTTAATACTTATTTATAGTAATTTTTTATTAATAAATGACTTATCAATATTTTTTAAGATTTGATTATTGTTTTCAGCCATTTTATTCGTTATTGTTATTGTACAGTCGGATAGAAAATTCATGAGGAGGTGAAATACGCACATAGCCGACTTTTCTGGGATGAACTTTCTCATTACTATCTCGACTGCCGATAGAAGATCTTATATCATTTTGAATCATTCCGTTATCACACCTGTTTCGCTGGTCTCGTTATTCTGCTTTATTCTTTCTACTCATTTTCTATATGTGTTAAATTTTATTAAACCTAATGATTCTATAAGTTAAATTAACTTACTTTTGGTGGTTTCAAACTCTTTTGATAAACACAAAACATTTACTAATAAATGTAGCTGACACCAACGCATAAAACTGAAGATTTATATTATCAGCACCATAAATCGACTCAAATAACATAAGGATAATTTGGGTTATGGGGTAACTTAATGTCGCGATGAAGATCAATCAGTTACTATTATGGGTTAGTGGTCACACGGCAAGCAAGACGTTTCAACTGTGTTGACAAGTAGATTCTTTCGTTTCGGTGAGGAGAAGATGAGGTCCCAGGCAGTTTTTAGATCTATTAAATTCTGATCAGCAACGACATATACATCTATTTTGAGTCTACAGGCTTTTTTAGGCTTGCACTTTTCTTTTTGATTAACTACGATCGTTAATTTCAGAGAATCATCTGTTGGAAGATAGTTCGCGGGAAATATATTGTAAGATATTTATTATTTAGATAAAAAAAGATTAATTCATTAAGTTTTAAAATTATTTACATTGATGTTGTTGCTAGTGTTGCCAACTCCGACAACCTTAAACCCGGGAGATTATAAAAAGAGAGACATTATAAAACTTAGTAAATATAACAGGTGATTTTTGGTCTATACGTGTTAGTGATTTAAATTTTGTTTCGAACTTCCCTAGTAACAGGCACAGAAGTACCCTTTCATGAATTGACGCTTGAAATCTTGAGACCATACCTTATGAATAATTTTTTTGATTTAAAATATATTGATTTTCTTAGTGAAGGCATGCTGAGCAGAATTGAATTTCGGACCACATTACAAAACTATTTTAAAAAGAGCCACAACCATTTTGTCAAAATGTACATTTATTTAAAAAACGTAATAGTAATAAAAAGAATATTATGAAGCTATACAATTTATCGTTTATGCCAAAAATAGTGAATAATTTATAGTGCTTTGATACTCGCTGATTAAAGCTGTCTTTCTTGCAATTTTATATTTAATTTATTTATTCGAGGTTTCAGTATAATTTTAAATAAACTTCATGCAATGCTGCTGTTGTGAATGCCCACTTCAGTAAAACAATGTCACTCAGCTCTAACAAATTTGGTTAACCATCGTTATCCGAGTAGGATAGATGATTTAAAACTTTTCCCTTGGTTTCAATCACATCATAAAATATAAATTATTTTTTCCTGGTTGAAAATAAAAAGTTATCTTGAATATATTTCGGTCAAGCTGTTTTGATTACACCTGTCTCCGGTGCTAATACTCAGCTTTCCAATGCTTTAATGAGTGTATTGGTCTGCAACTTTGTGTGTCTATGCTATATATGTTGTAGATTTGTAAAATTTTTTAAAAAATCACTTATTAATAATTTTTAATATTGCTATTAATTTTGATATGTCTTACATGGATTAAGCACTTTTAATAAATTTCTTGTTTGACTGAAATAATTTTTGTTTTCATTAGAATACGTCGATTTGAAATGAATTTCGCACGAGAGGATATCCGCAAGTTTATGTGGAAGTTCGCCGCACACTCTCACCCAGGAAACATCTTATGTCCGTCTTTTGGGACTCTAAAAGTGTGATTATGATGGATATTTTGCCGCAGGGTACTACAATCACTGCCGATGTTTACTACGAACAGCTGCCACATCTGTTGACGGCAATGCACCAAAAACGACGCCGTCTTCTTGGTGGTGGGTTTCATCAAATTCAAAAAATCCACGACAATGCACGACCCCATACGGCAGCCAAATATGTGCAAAAACTTACTTACATTGATTTTACTGTTCTTCTACATCTACGTTACTCCCCAGACCTTGCATTATCCGATTTTTATTTGTTTTTCCCTTTAAAATCTACGATTCGTGGAAGAGATTTCAACGGGGTTGATGAAGTTCTAGTGGTTCTGGAGGCTTGGTTGGACAGTAAACCACGCAGCTTCTTCGCCGATGGAATGAGAAAACTGCCTAATCGATGGCGCCTATAAGCCCTTCATAATGGTGCATATTTTGAACATCTCTCTGACACAGATGATTGACATTTTTGCTGTTTTTAAATTTACACATGTTTCACCCGACAAAACTTATTGGTTTATCCTGTATAGAGGCATACATACTTACCTGTTGGTTATGTAATTTGTCAGAATGAATAACAACTTATAGCAGCGGTTTCTAACCTGGGAGGCTCACCTCTCGGGAAGCGCCGACTATTGGCAGGGGAGGCGCCAAAATTTTTTAATAAATTTATTTTTATACCATAATATCTATACATAAATAATACTTCATATTTTAACCATTTAAATATGAAGTTTTATATTATTAAAACCGCTAACCTGCTTGCGTAAATGCAGTTAAGCCTAGAAGGATCTAATATAGGAGAGTAATGAATATTAAAATCTTAATTTTTAAATAATAATAAGTTGTTTTAATATTATTGTGTAATTTAATATAATTTGAAAAATATTTTAAACTTTATTTTTTTATTTAAACTATTATTTATTTAAATTTATATCAAAAAAATATTTTTTAGACGAATGGATAAATTTTTGAGTGGTTACAAGGGAAAATTCAATAATAATGCTGGTACTAGTGGGAATAAAAGCAAAAAAGAACAAGGAAGCAAAGTTCCCAAGAAAAAACTATAGACTTCATCCTTTTTATCATTAGGATTCACTAGTGTTATTATAGATGTCTTGGAAAAACCAATGTGTTTGTTGTGTTCGAAAGTTTTTGCTTCAGATAGTATGAGACCAGTCAAATTAAAACGGTACTATGAAACTCTACATTATGAATATGTTGATAAGCCCATAGAAAATTTTCAAAGAAAATTGGATGAGCTTAATAATCAAAAGCAAACGTTCAAAAAATACATTCTGTTTCACCAAATGCATTTTTGGCTTCTTACCATGTCTCCTACCGAATCGCAAAATGTAAGAAACCACATACAATAGGAGAAACTTTAATTTTACCAGCAACTATTGATATGGTTCGAATAATTTTCGGCGAATTATATGCAAAAACGTAGCGAGAAATTTCGCTTGCTGGTAAAATAGTCGGAAGAAGAATCAATGATATATCTGATGATATTTGAGATCAATTAGTTTCTCGAAATTCGCCATACAAGTAGATGAGGCAACTGATAAAGCTAAAGATACCCATTTAGTTGCATATGTTGTATAAAATAATAAATTAGAAGATATATTATTTTGCAACCCCATTCCTGGAAAGACCGCATCCATTGAGATTTTTAGTATATAATGGACAATTTTTTGAAGAAAACGACATAACGTGAAAAAATTGCATTGGACTGTGTACTGATGGAACTCACTCAATGTCCGGATACAAAGCAGGTCTTCAGACATTAGGTTAAAAAAGCATCATTTGCTATTTGGACACACTATATGCTTCACAGAGCAGCTCTAATGTCAAAAAATATGAGCGACTAACTTAACAACATTTTTACAAAAATTACAAACTACATTAAGAACAGTCATTTGTGATCTAGGCTGTTTGCAAAGTAGTGTGTAAATATGGAAGTTAATTATACTTCACTTCTGTATTATTGTGAAGTTCGCTGGCTATCTAGTGCAAAAGTGATTCAAAGGGTATTTGAAGTCAAAGAAGAAATAGCAATCTTTCTCGAAAAAAATCACCATGAAGAGGCACATTTGTGGACCAACGATAATTTCCTTGTTAAACTTGCCTTTTCATTACAAAGTTGAAGTTGAAAGTCAAATTTACAAAAGAATGAATTGGACTGTTTTCACTGTCAAAAGATTTCTGGACAATAGCCAATATTGAAACAAGCAAGAATCTTTTAATTGAACACTTGGATGTTATAGTGCAGCATTTTCAAATTATTTTAAAGACTTTGATTTCTCAAAGGTTTAGTGGATATAGAATCTATTTATCGACAATGAAGATGACGGATTTAAGTTGACAACCATTGAAAAGGAAAAACTGATAGAATTATCATGCGATAAACTACTAAAATAAGTTTCAAAATGAAACTTTAATTCAATTTTGGATGAATCTTAGCAGAGGGTATGAATCTTTGTATTGTAAAGCAATCCAAGTGCTTCTACAGTTTGTAACGTCTTATTTACGCGAAACGGGTTTTTCTGCACTGGCTGCAATGAAAACCAAATATCGAGCCAGGTTAGTGGTCGAAAAGATATACAAGTTTCACTCCCACATTGCTCCCATGACTTGATAAATTTTGTGCTAATAAACATCAACAACCCTCGCATTAAAGTTTTATGCGATAGGTGCAGTTGGTTTAAATGTTTAAAGATAATTTTATTTTAAAGATAATTTCCTAGGAACAGAGAAATAATTTATTGGAATACAGAAACTTTTTGATAATAAATAAATTTTCTTTTAATAAATTTTACTTATAAATAATTCTGACTTACATTAAATCGAAAAATAAATCCAATAATTGATAAAAATTGAATAAAATTCTTAAAAACCTAGAGAAAATTAATAATAAATAAATTTTAAATAAATGTTGATAAAAATATTATTTAAGAGCTTAATTAATGATTTCATAATTTTACGAGATCACAATCCAAGCCTTAAAATATACTTTATTAAAAAAATTACTTCCAGCCATTTTAAAAATGGTTAATACATAAACTGCATAGTTTAATATTAAGCAAAAAAATCGCTGCAAAATTAAGGTGAAAATCAATTTGTTGACAGTGTTGGGCAAAAACTGATAAAAACCCTTTTTCTTTTACTTTTGTTTAGCCAGCACGATAACGCCTGTGTGGTTTTGAGCAGAAAATTTAAAATTACTTAAAAACGGAAATTTAAGGAAAAATAAATAAAAATTTTGAAGTCATAAAAATGTAAAAATTTAAATTTAAATCAAAAAGAATAAAAATTTTATTAATTTTGGAATATTCGAGAAATTCCTTGTTTTACTGCATCAAAACACACAAACAATCATGATACATAAGGCGAAGCTGGTTGAACAAAAAACACACTCACTCTCTTACTATTACACTATTATTTTACTCTCGCAAAAATTTAGTTTATTTGGAAGTAATTTTATTTTTGTTTTGTATTTGATTGATTAATATGACTTAACTATTGATGATTTTTTTTGATTTTTTTTTATTTCTAAATTTCGCTTTTGAAAAACTTTAAAGAAACGTTCTTTTGTGATCGAGAAATTCGACTCCGTATTGTTGAACCTCCATCATGAAAGGATTTGTTCTTCAAGTATACTAATTAAATTTTGTCGACAATAATTGAATTACGACGTACAAATGATAGACCACATGCATACAAGCTAATAAAATGAAAGTATTTTATTTTCGATACTCCGGATCGAACCGGTCGTTAGTGGGGTAAGCCGCGGTGCCGGTAGTAACCAGGCCTGCCCAGTATTCTACCCTTCCTAAATCCTATCGCCCGACCCTCGAAAGAGTAGTGTTGAGGTCCTTGGAAAGGGTAAATATAAAGATCAAAAATTATCAATAAAAGAAAAATATATAGATTAGTAGTTGGTAGAATTGAAATTTTATTTAATTCAACAACACAATTGTCATACAAAATTATCATCTAACCTATATATACTATACTCCAGGATTTAAACACCATAGAAGGTTTGTGCAATTACACGTCAGATTTCCGTAATACTAGTATTCGTGAATGATATACGTTTTGACTCTAAAAATCCAACCACACTTCGACCATAAATCCAAGTTTTTACATTATCTTGTTGCTTAGACTTTACCAGTTCGTTGAGAAAGAATTCTAGCAAGTTGATAAAACCAAATTCGCGACCGTACAAGATCACTATTGACCCGACTATTTTGCATTTAAACTTATTATTATTTACAAAATTTCGTTATTTATTTTATTATTATTGTTACTTATTATTATGGTTAACATTATTATTTTTGTCGTCAGTTCTAATATTAATTTATTACTGTTGTAATTTTCGTAGCTTTACTATTTTAGTTATAATTTCACCTCCCTAGGTCCATCGAACCTA
Source organism: Schmidtea mediterranea (assembly GCA_022537955.1). Lineage (NCBI taxonomy): Eukaryota > Metazoa > Platyhelminthes > Tricladida > Dugesiidae > Schmidtea > Schmidtea mediterranea. The sequence goes on along the minus strand of CM039681.1, from coordinate 69,953,712 downwards.
TCTACTATTATTATTAATACTACCCAATAATTGTTAATATTACTATTATTATTATTTTATTACTATTTTTATTAAAATCGTCATCATTTTCATACTAATATTATTATTATTATTATTATTGTTATCATTAGTATTATTGGTTTCAAATGGTTATTATTATTATTAGAACAGTACTATTATTATTATTATTATTATTATTATTATTATTAATATTATTATTGATATTATTATTAATATTATTATTACATTATCATTATTATTAACCTTAGTAATATTACTAATTTCATATTACTTACTTTATTAATTTTATTATAAATATTATTATTATAATTATATTATTATTATTACTTTTATTAAAATATTATTATTATTATTGTTATTATTATTATTATTATTATTATTGATATCATTGATCTTATTGGTACATTATTATTCATATACTATTAACTATATAGTATTATTATTGTTAATACCTTGTGGCTATTCTTATTCTGTTTATGACTTCAGTGTAGTTATCGTTTTATTACCCGTATCATCTCTACTAAATATTTCTATTATCAATTATATTAAGAATTATAAAATTAAAAAATTATCATTATTATTAGTATCATCATTATGGTTATTATTATTACAACTATTACTAATACCAAGATGATATTGTTATTATTGCTTTTGATGTCCATACAGTACTATTGATATTAATAACTCCTTATTACTATTATTATTATCGATGATACAAGAATCATACTTAAATTATTACACTTAGTATTTCCTACTTTTATTATCAAAAAATTTAACGATAAAATCGTCACCCAGAAATTAAAAATTAGAAGTACTAAACTTTATTAGAATAAAAAATCCTCCAAAGAAATTGTCATCGACAAAAGTAAAACCATTTTTGAGTAAATTCCAAAATTCGGAATTTTCTTGGTGGATCGTTTCTGGATGTCCTGTAAGTTAACGATGAATAAAATGATTAAAAAAGGGAAAATCATACTCGATAGCTGACGTTGGGTCTAGAAGTTACCCCTTGAGGAGATCTGTCTGGTCAGGAGAGCCTAAAATACCTAGAAACATGAAACATACATTAAAAATAAATTCAGGATTTATAACCTTGAGAATTTCCAATTTGTTTGACTCGTTGTTATGGCAACGAGCGAGAAGCTAAAGATGAAATATTTAAAAAATAAGAAGACAGAAAATAAATTAAATTAAAATATTTTATATTGTTAACATTTCATTTTTTTTTAATATTTTTGTAAACTATCTTAGGCTAATTTAAATTAGAAACTTTTTACATTTGAATTTAATAAATTTTGAATTTTGTAAATTAGTTTTTAAATAGAAAAATATAAACTTCATATTGTTATTATAAGGTTGATAATATAATGAATTATGTACCTGCCCTTGGTTATCACAGGTATTGTCAACGTTATCGTTGCTAATGCCTGTTATAATTAATTGATCATAAGAAACTGATAGAGGATGTTAAGACATATAAGTAGACAAGGACATACCCATCCTTCCCCCACCCAGATGACATAATTGTTTGTTGTAATAAAAATTATTACAATATATTACTACATTAATACTTATTGTGCATGAAATAGAGAATAATAAAAATGAAGTTAAAAATTAATTTGTTTAGTGGATCCACATAGAAAGACTCTAGAGCAGTGGTTCTTAACCTTTTTAGCTACCGGCACCCCTAAAATTTTCAAACAATATTCTCGCACCCCTTACTAGAAATTATTGAGTTATATAAATTAAAAAACAAACATTATGCAAAACATATTTTTTATTTATTTTATGTGCGTAACAAATTTTTTATAAATTTTAATTGTTAGCTGAAATAATCAATTATAAATTATCAAAGTTTTTATTAATGGCTTTTTTGTTGTTGCTTTTCCTCAATTATTTTTGAAAACCGGGGAATCTTTTTTGAAATAGCTACACGCATATCATTACTAGCATTAAGTCTATTTCTAGCTTTTGTTTTTATATGTACAAGTGACGAGAATCCCATCTCACACAAATATGTTGTGGCAAATGGAACAAGATGCTGAAGCGCTATTTTAGCTAATCGTGGATATGACATTACTTGAGCACACCAGAAACTTTCCAAATTCTCTGCTTCAAATTCCATTTGATTATGTGCATTTGTCCGTAGTTCAACAAGGTCATCTTTCAATAAATTACTGTCATCCATTGAGTCCAGATTATAAATAAATGGATCTAATATCCATTTTTCTGATATATCTATATCTCCAGTAGCAAAATATCCCTCAAAAGATTCGCTCAACTTTTGCAAATGATCTTTAATTTCGGTGGTAATATTGTTTCTTTCATCATCTGAAACAAGAACTTCTTCAAGCAAAGGAAAGTTAGCATAATTTATCTTGTCAACACGGTTAATCCAAATTGAAAGTTTTCGACTAAACGCAGTCAACTTCTCTTTCGCTGTTATAGTGTTCACTCCAAATCCTTGGATTGAAATATTTAATTCATTAAGGTGCGTGAATATGTCTGCCAAATACGCTAGCTGAATTATAGCATCTCTATTGCTGAATTCATCAGCTTAACTACTGCCTTGATTATTAAGAAACTGCATTATTTCACTTCGCAATTCGTATACACGATTTAGCATACGTCCACGCGATAGCCACCTTACTTCTGTGTGAAATAAAAGAACAGTATGCTCGGCACCAAGTTCTTCGCATAAAGCACGGAAGAGACGATGATTTAAAGCTCGACCTCTGATAAAATTTACAACTTTGACTGAAGTGATTAATGAAGTAAATTTACTAACCAAAATGAATTTTTAAGATTAGTTTTTTATTTTGCTACCTACACGTGAATTTGTAAAATTACAATTTCGCACCCCAAAATATTCAAGCTCGCACCCCTAAGGGGTGCGTGCACCACCGGTTAAGAACCACTGCTCTAGAGCAATTCAGAAGAGACATAGCCGGCTACCATCAAACCGCAATAGCACAAAATCAGAGGGCAGAGGCCATGGTGCGGAAGTGCCGCTACATAGAGCAGACATGGTTTCGCCCCGAAGCGGTAACCAAGTTGAGGGTAGAAATTGACACCTTGAAGACTCAGTTAACTCAGAAGGACGACGCCCTGCGGTCGGCCGAACAGAAGGCCCAGGAGCTAGAAAAACAGGTAGCAGAATGGAGGTTGAGGGATAACATCCGGACAGGCCTCCTGCAGAGTGGTGTCCACCTGTCTGAAGAACAACAAGTAATAGTGTTGAGGAATGCCACCGGAAAAGACGTTGGCATAGGAAACATAATATCAGACCCCTCACATACATCAGAGGAGTTGCCGAAGAGAAACCACAAGAAGAACCGGCCAAATAAAAGAGAGAGGGAGCGGCAGTTTAGGCTAAATCGTGCTCGCCTATTGGGGCATATCTTAGATGCCAATGGGTTTTGATTATGTAATGACGTACTTAATTTGACTAAATTAGTATATGTTAATAACTTATTAATCGTGTAATTTATAGATGTTAATTGCTTATTTATTATAATACAACTTGTTAACTTAATGTTGAATCTGTTATTGACGTGTGGATGGGATTAAAGTTGTTGAGTATGGGGAACTGAGGGATCTAATGATTAGATAAATTAGTAAATAGATAGGATGAGAAGGGGACAATTAAGTAAGAGCATGAAGTCTTCTATGACAGCTCATGGACCCGAGGAAGGTTAGGGCATTAGCAGTTCTTGAGAAGGAGCTCACCTTTTGCTAACTTTCCACCCACTAGTTCACAGTACCAACGTCATTTATGATGGGTGACTAGCGGTGCAAACTCTTATGCAGGCGCTAGGTGGGGATAATAACCCTTAGGCAGTTCAAAACTATTTTAAGGACCCATCAGTGCCCAGCAACAGCATACATTTTGGAGCGTATGTGCGGCACAACAAATTACTTCTAAAAAGTTGTGTTTTGCCGTTGACAATTTCTGGTTCATACTTGATCTCAAATAAAAATTCACTTTCAATTATGTTTGTGTAACTATAAAATTCCGTTTTCTCGAACCCGTCTTCATCTTCGTCCAATATAGCTAAATTATCCTTATTTTGCTTTTGAATAGTTTGACTTTTACCTAAAAGTGCACATACTTTTAACATGGCATAATTATCAGTCGGAATTGTATAGTTTTGATTTTAACTTAACTCATATGATTTTAAAATACCTGTTACATTTTCAGAAATGTTGACTTTCAAATGCTTAACTTTAACCTCTCTCATACCTAAAGTTTTAACTTGGACGCTGTTTCCCCAAAATTCATTTGCAAATCTCCTTGTATAATTGTTGTCGAAAAACCAGAATCCATATGGCCTTTCCTTGACAATAGTTGATCATTAGGAGTCACTCTTTTAATATCATTTTAGAACCGAGTGAACTTCCTGAATATTCTCGTTTTATATATTATATTCGTTTTCTTTTCACGATTTGCAATATCGAGATTGATGTGCAATCAATTCACCTCTGAAACATAGCATTTTTCTTGTTCAGACAACTGCGGCCATATGATTTTCATTGCAAATGAAACATTTTATAATTTTCGTTATAAGACGCATTCTTATTTTAACAGCGAAAGTGGACTGATTTTCTCTTACTAAATTTAAAGTTGACACGATATCATTAATTGATTTTGCTCCGTGTCTCCTTACTTCAGTTGCGATTTCTGCTGCCAAAGAATCAACATATCATAAGGTAGATGCAAGAGTTTCAAACATTTCCCATGTTAAATTCGGTTTCTAAAATAATCACAGAACCACCCGTTTCCATGGTTACGTATCGTCATTAAAAAAAGGAACACCCATAGCTTATTTTAATTGTCTACTGAAAGTATGTACAATAGAGATATTCTTGTGCTTTTTTTATATAAATATATGAGTTCCATTGGTTAAATAAAAAGTGCCAAAAATAACGATAATACGATTTTCTAATTGATTTTGAATTAAAATTTTTTTATCAACTTTTTTATTATCAAATTATAACTTTGTTCAAAATGTTAATCAAAAGAAATATTTCATTAAAAAATAAAAATAACTTTAAAAAATAACTTACTCAGTGTTTAAATACTTCATTTAATTTATAAAAATCGGTAGAATTTTAAAATGGCGTATTCGATGTTTATTTTTTCAGTTACTTTGGCTTTCCTATTTATAATATCAATAAATGCATCATCAGGTACTATTTTTACATTTATTTTTGAAGTTTAATTTTTCTACAGAATTAATGAAGGCTACTGATTCAAAAGGGAAGGTTTTTGACGGATTAGGAGTAGTTTCACCCAATGAATCCATAACCATTCATTGTAGCCATGAAGGGAATATAGCTTGGGAACGTAGGGATTTAAGTAATACGAACATAGAAAAATTGAAAACAAATGAAAAAATTAAAATTACTGGCAACATATTGGAAATCAAAAACATAAGTTTTGAAGATGCGCTAGTCTACTATTGTGATAAGGGTGGTGCTGCTTATAGATTCTTTCTACATGTTTACGCAAGTATGCACTTAATTGGTTGATAATGTTTTTTTTATTTTTATGTAAATAATAATGATATTTTTAAAAGTATTTTAATTTTATATTTTAAGCAATAGTTTTGTAATTTCATTTTTAATAAATATATAGTAACAAAATCTAGAAATTGTTCTGCTCCTACGACCGAAGTAAAACACAATATAAATGGAATTAAATTTACCACTCTCAAATTATCCGATAAATCAAGTGCCAATATCTCTTGCACGTGTGATTCAGGTGTAAAAACAACAAACGTTACTGTTACGTGGCAAGGAAAAATGTTTCCGAATAAAGTATCGGAAAATATCCATGTTTTTGACGAACGGAATGGGTCAGCGACAACAAGCACACTTTTTCTAACGAAATTACGTAAGCAATTGTTGATAATAGTTGTTGATTGAAAAGTTATTCTCTGAAAGTCAACGACAAGCGGTATTATGGTGAATATAATTGTCAATGCAATGTTCTTACTGGAGCTGTGAAAGAACTCAAAGTTCCCATTACAGGTTATTTCCGGTAGAAATGTATGAGTGTAATGCAAACTTCAGTGCTTCCTATTTTCGAAGATCACGTCACATCAGTACGCACTACTGAAAATCAAACGATAACCTTGAATTGCAGAGCCTGGGGCTATCCGGAAATCACCGAGCCTATCGTATGGAGATTTCAGAATTCCTCTACATTAAGAAAGGGAATAGAAGTTAAAAGCAACAAATCAATGCCCGGATACAGCCAATTAGTGATTCCCATGGCCACACAGGCTGACAGGGGGGTTTATACGTGCCACGTGGAAAACGCTGTCGGATCGAACGTAGCTGGAACTATGGTTCGAGTTAAAGGTGATTTCTTGCGGTTTTATATCTATTCAGACTCCAGTAGTCGGGTTTCGTAATTTATCGATAATAAATCAGCTATTGGGGGGTAATCACGCCAGGAGTAACACGAGGCCCTTTATAGGGAACACAGCGGCTAGGAAGCGTTTTCAAATCTTAAGATAAAAGAATATAAGCGTTGAGTGGGATTCAGATGGTATTTTGTCAGTATCAATTATTTATGCCCCCAAATAACCATGGAAACTAACCCAGGAGTCACCGCTCCTCCCAATGATTCCCCCCCCAATATTTACCCAAATTTTTCCTCTGACAAATAAGAACCGTTCAATAGAAACAATATTTCCGAATTTTTTTACTCTAAAATATTTTAAATCGATTTTTACTAAAAATTTATTGATTTTACACTTTTTGATATAGTAAATTTTATAATTTATTTTTACGGTATTTTATATTATTTAGTTTTTTGATTGATGGTTTTTATTATATGAACTATTATAATCATTATCAATCACTACTTTATCGGTTTGGCTATAATTCCGGGTCGATGGCGTTTTGCAATCGAATTTCCTTTATTTTTCTTATTTTTACAGCATTTCTTTTGGTCATATTTGTTTATTTTTATTCAAATGTTTGATTTTTTCCCGATCAGGAAACCATTTAAATCGATTTTTATATACAAAATAATGATGTACAATTGCGTTATACACTTAAATATAGGTATAAAGCATTAATGGAGTATATTTCATGTTGATGGGGAAGGGTTACCGCAAGGGGAACACAAAGGAAACACTGCGGAAAGTAATCAACATATTTAATATATTTTATCATGAATTTTCGGTACGGCATTTTTCAAGTATTTGTTGATCAATTTACACTTAATTTACTCAAATATAATCAATAAAATATTAATTAACATTTTAAATTAATTTGATTGGACGAAAATTAAATTTATTGAAACAAAAGAAATAGTGATTAAATCCAGACTGAATTTTGATGTGAATGAGATTTTTATTATTTTTTTCGTTACTGAATCAATTCTTCTTATTCATTTTAAATTTCACAAAAAATGGATCTAATAATCAATATGTCTAGTTTTTCTGTTTATCCAGTCTTTAATGGGTTTGATATCTTTCATTTACCGACGGAGACAGAATATTACGTTAAAGGAACTTGTAGAATTGTTTGCAAGCAGAAAAATCGATACCTATCGTATAAGCTTACATTTTTAGTACTAGTAGGAACTGTTTGTTAAATTTAGAAAATCTGTTTAATAATAAATCTGTTTATCTGGCTCCGTGAGGGGTATTGATCAGAAAGGACATAAGACAGACACCGTAACCATGATTTTGTCACCAAAGCAAATCCCCAGCACAGAAAATCTGCAATTGGATTGATATATATATATATATATATATATATATATATATATATATATATATATATGTTGTGGTAATGGAAAATGGATCAGTTTCCAACTAATTGAAATATCATGTAAATAAAACACCATTTAACTGGATTTCAATTCTAATTACATTTTCAACCGCGGCAGATTTTTAAAATATCTTAAATAATTCAATTTGTCGACGAAGAAATTTCTCATTTATGTAAATTGATATTCTATTTTTGAACTGGTAGGAGAATTATGTAAATAGATCTGTGATTGACATGAGTTTTATGTGTTGGGAATATCGGGCAATTAATCGGTTTCAACTCACTTTTCTTAGGGATATTTTTAAATTACACTAAATGGATATCTTTAACTTGTTCTATTTCCCGGCTTCGCCTGCAATTTGGTTTCTTGTAGATTTCAATTCCATTGAAAACCGCTGAAAAAATCGGTTGCTTTCATTAAAACCATTCTTTACTTGTACTTTTCTTTCGGATGTAGTGTATAATTCATTGTCAAACCGATTCACCATGAATATGATGACTATTAAAGCGTTAGAGACTTTCATTGGTTTATGTTGAATTGCAACTAACTAAATTGCTTGCTGTCGAATGGATATTTGGAATATCTATATAATTACAGGTAAAGCTGAAAAAGAGATCTAACTTAATATTTAATTTATAATTTGTCAGTAAAATCAATAGTAATAAATAAATCAAATTATTATTATTGTTGATATTATCTTAAAATTATATTTCTAAAATTCATCATTTGAAATCGTTAATAAAGCTCTTATTGCGGGGTTTTGCATTTAGCAAATTATATCAATATCTTACAACGTATAAAACTTCATCTTTTGGAGTACTTTTTGATTATATAAAAGTTTAACAAAGACATAATAATAAATAGCTTTCAATATATTGAGGGAAATGTAAAAATTTCAAATAAAAATTTTCAAATTAGAATTGAACCGAGGTTATAGATCAGAAGTATATTTTCAATGAATCACGTAATCAAGGAACGAATGGGACTAGTGATTATGTAATATGTTTATGATAATTAATTCGAAGTTTACATAAAGTTTGCAATAGTTCTAAGAGTTCGTAAACAAATCGAAAAAATTACGGCTGTCAAAAAAACGTACTAACAATAATATAACTGCATGCACCAAAGTTATTTAAGAAGTGTATATTTAGTACAGAAATTTCAGATCGTAAAGTTTAATTTCATTAGAATAAATTTAGTATATATCGTGATATAGCGATTTTAAATGCGAATCTTATTCAAAAAATTCTAATTATACACCATCCGACTGAGGAAAGTTGATTTTCAAATGACATTGAAATTTAAATTACATGTAAATATTTTCCAAAGACTTGATTTACTTCGATTGCTAATTTGCTTTTATACACTTAATAGATTGTTTCCACTGAGAATGCTTTACAGAATTATGTCTTGTAAAATATGGGAAACAAATCACTAATTCAGGAACAAAATAAAACAATCTTCTATGATTTAGTGTTTTATTAATCGGATTTACTTTCTGACATTAATATCATACTTTTGTATTGTGTGGTGCAGAATCACTTTCGTCGAAGAAATTTGTACAGTCGCTTTATCTTTTTTTCACTTTCAGATAAAACCTCTGATGACTGATGTCGGTTAGTCATACATTCTGGAATAGATCGTTTTGAACCTATATTTCATAACTCTTTATAACCATGTAGTTAGTTATTCAAGATTTATGATCTGAGTTAAATATTTACACTTTCAACTATAGTACTGCACAAAAAGAAGATACACCATTGAAAAAAGTAAAAGTTTCATCAATGAATATTTTATTGTGAATTAAACATGATATGTTAATGACGTATCCCTCTGAAAGTACAAAATGTATGTGTAAATGCATAGAATACAGTCGTTTACACAAACCTGGAATTACGACATGATTCCACGCTGAGGAAATCGTGGTGCGAAGTCTGTGGGAGGCTTGGTTTTTTGAATCCATGTCTTCATGGCCCACACATTTTCTATAGGATTTAAATCCGAACTAATGCGGCCTTTTGAGTAATAAGGATGTCTTCTTGGAGAAATCGGTTTGTTACACGAGCTTTGTGTGGTGGGCCATTGTCTTTTTGGAATACCACACGAGAGAAGAGGGTTAGTGGCATATTTTCCAGAAGGGGTACAAAATGAGCATAGGTATGGGCAGTTATATATTTTATTCAACACAGCAAAACACACTGTCTCCATAACTGGTGAAGCACCCCAAATAATCACTTTCTGACTATTGTTAACACTCGCCGGAAGTAAGCAGGAAAGAAAAACCTTTTCATGTACTGTACGATGGAAATAGGATCGTCTTGGGACACTACAGCCTGTGAGCTCGAATGATCTCTCGTTGGAAAATAACCACATACTGAAATCAGTTTATATGTGCGATATACATCAATTTAGTCGATCCAATTTATGTTTTTACTAAGGTAATTGCGAACTACTAATCGTGAAGATTAACACTCACAAGCCTGTGCATAAGCAGAATGTAAAATTTGGTAAAGCTATAGTAACTAAGTGAATATATAAATATATATTGTAACTTTAACAATTCAACAGCATTTCATTTATAAGTCATAGAAAGAGTTAAAAACAAATTACTATACATTTGTATTGAATATTTTATTGTGTAACAAAAATAGGTGAGAAATTTCAATAATAAAATAATTTTTGGAGTGGTGTATGAATATTTATATTCATTTTATTTCTCATTGGATTTTTTGGCAGAGAAGGAAATCAGTAAAACAATAATTTGTATAATTTATTGTATAAGTGCTTAATTTTATTTAATAATTATCCAAACAAAGTTGGTTAAGGTTTAGTGATTGGAAAACAAATGTTCTTTACAATGATGAGATTTTTTCCATTCTATTACTAGGTGAGTGAATAATAGAGAAATTTCAGTAAAGAATTTGATTTGAGATTGTCTTGAGCTTCAACAATTTCTGAAATGTAATAAATCTAATCTACTTTATTACTTGTTTTAGGATCAAAATTATGAACTGTCAATATCTGTATTTTGATATTTCGGATCATGTAACCCATATATGTTGAAATATAGTATTTTTTATAAATTAAGAGATCAGAAACACTCTGGTATTATTTCAAGAGTTGTTAGGTCAAGTTCGACAATATTTTCAGATGAGTTGAAATCTTATCTAAAATTGAAGGACATGAATGATTATACTCATCAAACGGTGTGCCACAAGTATACATTTGTAAATTGAGATACAAATGTACACACATAAAACGTGGAAAGTTATAACAAGTTAAAACTTTCCATTAAAAAATAAAAAGTTTAAATTCAACAGACAGAGCAGCATTCATTAGTTTACATCATGTTTAAAGATTTATTCAAAAAGGAAACTTTTAGAAAAATAATTAATCTTTAAATAAATGGATTGATTGAACACAGTTTAATTTTTGTTTATTTTAAGTGTTAATATTTTATTTTTATTAAACGGGGCATACTTTTTACATGTTCACAAAACGGGACTACTTTTTACATGGTCCGATATTTCTTCTTAACGATGTTTTTAAGTAATAAGTACTCCTCATTTAGCAAAATTTAGTGTTTGCAGTGTCGATCTTGAGAAATGGATAACCAATAAACGATAGCAAAAATTCTTCCATAAATAAATCGCATCCATAAAATCTATCATTTTCCACACCAGAATAAATCTTCCTAACTTATGGCGCAAATAAAATAGACTGAGCACTTTAAACGACTAAAAAGACAAAAAAATATTTCTTAGTAAAAATAGGATCAAAGTTGGATGTGTAAATATTAAATCAACCATTTATGTTGAAAGTGATGGAAGTCCATTCGTTAAAATATCTCGTTATAACAAAAAATAGATTTGTCCCAATTTTAAAATAATCGGCTCAAATGGAACAGTTAGGATCTTTTCAATATACGAAAATATTAAACCAATATAAATATATATACAACTAAGTTCAATGGTATAAACATTCTAATTAGTTCTAGAATGTTTTATATATTTAAATTTTGTTAAGTTTTGATGTCGACTAAATGTTTATGACTGCTTATATTGATATCACTTGAAAAAGGCTGTGTCGAAAATTTGTGATTATCAATAAAATATCCGATTCATAGTCAAACAATAAAAAATTCTTTGTCATATATATTTTACTTATAAATATAAGTGACTAATCTCAAATTGAAAGTAATTAATATTTTAATCAATTAATGATAAATTACTAATATATTTTGTTTCCATCGTTTTTATTAAAGTTAGGAGCTAAATATTTAATGTTTCTAGAACATATGCAAATAAATATTAATAATAACAAATGATAAATAACAATAATATTTGCACCAGTTAATTGAAAAGAATAAAGTTAAACCTAATTAAGTTCTTTCGCTGTTAAATTTTCTCTGAGGAAATTTTACATCATTCAATATCTTTTCCCGAGTCAGGAAAATAATTTAAAATCTACTTCATTAATATGCGTTCACTCAGTCGAAACGCAAAGTCTACACACTTTTCTAGAACCAACTCTTAACAGCCTCTATGAAAATCGTTTAAATTGAAACCATGCAAACTGAGACTCAGAATGCATTCAAAAATGTGGAATAGTTCAACCAACTTTTAGACCATGTAAATTGAATCAACGAGCATAAAGAAAAGTCATAGACTTGTAATCCTGTGAAATGAGACTACCATTTATTGCATATTATTTACTACTAAGTTGTTACCGAAGAAGCCATGAATATTTATTATAAATTGACAGAAATTCACAAACTTTACTAAGAAACGTCATCTTGTCTTCCAAATGGTATCAATTTTGCCTAGAATACTTTTCTAAACTCTTTAACGGCTCAAATAAATCAGATCAATTTTTATACAATTAAAGAAAATATTTCAAAACTGGGAATGTTCAAGCCAGCGACATAGAATCAAATTCTTTACTAATCAGCAGGTCTCTTGTTCTAGTGAACGTTCTATATATAGGTTCCGTTCGTTGCCTTTACACGAGAGTATAACCCTAGAATGTGTTTAATAACTTTCGATTTTATCGGAAGAATTTGTACCAAATATTTTGCCATTTTCAGTTAAATACAAACGGGAATTTTTCCATTTCAAAATACTAATGATAATGTATTTTGTGTGGATACTAAAAATTAAAATCAGTAAAACTTAAATCTATATTTAACATGAAAACCAGTGGAAAAAAGTGCAGTTTACACATAATTATTCCCATGAATATGATGCAAATGCCACCAGACTGTCAATCGTTTGGTCATCTGCTTTCACAGATATTCTCGGAAAATCAATACTCGCTAAATAAATGTCTTGGCACTGATGATTTTCCATTTTTGTTTATCTGTAAATGAAATTTCGGATTAGGGTATTTTAGACGTAATTAATATTTTCATGTTAACATTTCCCTAAAGCCGCTTTAATCTCGAAGTATTAGCAGTATATAAACCAATAGTCTTAAAATATTTAGATTTTTCGGTAGTTTTTATTGATTTCATTACTGTACATTGGGAAAGTACACTATTATTTTTAGTTGGCAAACAATGAACTGCTTAAACGAAATTTTCTTGTTAATCAAAAGAAAAATTATTAAATTCTTTCAAAAATGTTAACGTTTCTTTTTTTGGGGTTGATTTCTAGTTTTTCTCCATTCATTTTGTTTTTACGTAAATAAAATTTAATAAATGTAATAATATTATTAAAACAATTGCAAGGTATGTAATTAAATAGTGTTTACAGAGTTTATAATAATAATACTTATTGATGATGATATTCATTTTAATACTGTTTGAAACTTCTGAATTGCAGCTATAGTTTAATAAATGTAAAAATAGAAAAAAAGGGCGGATACATTACATGAATAATAATAATAATAATAATAATAATAATAATAATAATAATAATAATAATACTTATTGATGATGATATTCATTTTAATACTGTTTGAAACTTCTGAATTGCAGTTATAGTTTAATAAATGTAAATATAGAAAAACAGGGCCAATACATTACACGAAACGTTAAAATTAGTAAAATACCATTAAGATTCAATAAAAATTCATAATTTCATTGAATATACAAATGTATAATTAATATGTTATTTTAAAAATATTGATTATTATATGTCAAGATTGAAAACTTTTAAAATCTATAACTGTTAAAAACTTAAATATATGATATTGTAGAGAATTTTATTTTGAGTCTAAAATTAGAAAATATTTCTGATTTGTGTGTAAACTGAAAATAATTGAAAATTTCTATTTTATTAAAATTTTGCATGATTTAATTTTCTGAAATTATTCAATATGTTCGATTATTAAGTTCCATTTCCAATTAACTTCTATTAAATTTGAATTTTCTATTTTGACCGATAGTTTAAGTCTTAAAATTATTGGTACTTAAATAATAAATTTTCGGTCACTAAAAATAATTTATTCAAAAATTAAAAAGATCTCGTGAATTCTATGATTTTCATTATTAATTTTAAATATCATTTTCGATAAGTTTCTTATTGCTTTCATCATTAAAAAGAGTTTAAATCAATCTTTACACCAGTGATATGTAATGCAATATATCGATCTTTTCTTTTTGCAAAAGGTTCGAAATAAGACAAATTAAATGTGAGCAGAACTGAAATGACCTAATATAATTGCATTGTGGAGAGAAATTCATTGGTGCAATTAATGACAATAAAGCATTTAAAATTTTTACAAAAGTAACCATTTTCTCGATACATTAAAACCTTAATTATTCAAACGTTTTACAAAATTAAACCAAAATGCGTTCGGATAACTAAAAATTTACATAAAACTATAAAAACAATGAAATTATAAATCAAATTATTTATTGGCAACAAAAAATCAATTATTTTCTTTTTGTCAGCTAAATTGCGAACTTTTCTTATATTTATCAATTTATGATATTTAATTTCATCTAGTTCATACAATCTCTAATGGTTTAATTGCTTCCGATGGAGTTGGTATTACAATGTTTGCTTTAACATTAAAATCTTCATTCGATACTTCTAAAACATTGTTTGTGACCATAAAAACGGCAAATAAAGGATTGTTTTTTCGGATAATCGAATTTTTACTTTACCTCTATCGCTCGATAACCTTCAAATGTTATACCACTACAAATACTCTTCATAATTCATTATCAATTACTTTATGTTCCATGCCAATAGCATCATTAATTGCACCGATGGCTTTCTCTTCACGATGCAATTATATATTAGATTTTTAATTCTGTTCACATATAATTTCTGTCTTATTGCAAGACTTTGGAAAGAAGAAACAATCAATATATTGCACTATATTTCTCCGGTATAAAATTTTATTCAAACTATTTTAATAATGGGAGCAATAGGAAATTTAGGAAAACGATATTGAAAGTCACAGATGAAAATTATATACACCGCATTGAAAAATTTACTCTAATTATTGGAATATATGCTTAGTTTTAAATATTTAAATTCGATTATATTTTATTAGTAATTTATTAATTAATTTTATGAATGTTTTAATCATTAAAACTCAGTAAAATTCAATAAATATTCAATTCTAACCGGATTAGAAATATTGATTAATTAATTAGAAAACTAAAGATTTAAAGCAAGAGAAATAAATTAATTATCAGTGAAAATATATCAAACCAATTTTCATTCAAAATTTTTGTGTGCAATCTAGTTTGATTTATTATCATTTAAATTAAAAATAATAACAATGGAAATCATAATAATGGGATGTTGACACAATATTGTCCAATTCTTGGTATTAAATATCTGTTTTAGCAGCTATTAAATTAAACACTGGAGTTTCCTCGACACTCTAATATTTACATTATTGAAATAATTGCTCTGTAAATAAATGATGGATTTCCACTTATAATTCTTTAAAATGAATTTTATGTGTTTATTAGTTAACAGGAATTTTCTCCCATATTAATAGTACTAGAAATTTCTGGATACTATCTAGTGAATTTGTCAGTATTTAAATATTGTTTCATTAATAGTGCATTACCGAGAATTATGTATCGAATTTTTATGAACACCCTGTGAAATAGGATAGAAAAAAGAAACAAAACATAATATAAAATTAGTAACTGTTGACGAACGAAATTATAAAACAACTAAAAATTTCATTTATTCTGGCCAAAAATTAATGTCAATTCATCGAATGAATTTATAATAATTAAATTATTATCTTTATCTGAGTAAAGACATTATAATAATTGAAAATATTTTAAAATAATCTAATTAAACTTAATTTTGCTTGTTTGAACATTTATTATTATTGCTATTTTTAGTAGACAAAAGTCTATCAGAAAAAATTAAAAGTTAAACAAGTAAATGATAAGATAAACCTTTACAGGAAAATATGAGAACATTTTCGATTATAAAATAATTCTTTTCAATTATTATTATTATAAAAAATTTATTATTAATACTCGGTTTTAAGCCAAAAATCAAAAAACTTGAAACTTGCAATGTGCCCATAGCTTTTCCATTAACTAGGAACGATTTTGTGTACACAACTGCTAAAAGTTTATATTTTCAACCATTTATTTTATTAAGCACCTGAACAGCAATGCAAGGTCAAGAATCACATTGGAAACACTAAGTTACAAATTTACTTTTTATGTTTACTTTAATTATATATATTGAGTGAGATTTAAAATAATATTTTGATCAGTATTTTTATACTCATATCCTTAAATTACTTGGCACGCGGCTTTAAAAAGATTCTATAAAAATAACATCAATTGGTATCCTATTGAATAAAGTTCAGCGATTTAACTACGAATTCTAGGCACACAGACGATATTTATTTTGAAATTTTTTGTTATTTCTTTTTAAAATAAGAAATAAAATAAGCTTCGTTATTTTATACACCAAAAATTTATGATATTTTATAACTTTTATAATTTTAAGTCTCTATTATTACGCCGTTGATGAAATATTAATATTATTATAAAAATAATATTGATCAACGGAGTTATTCCTATTATATCTATAATCAATATATAGTGCAATCTATAGATTATATTTATGTTTGTCATTTGTAACCCTTTGAGTCCGGGATTATTTTTTCTTAAATGTAGGCATTTTACTTAATTATCGGAAAATATCTTACTCATCTATTTTCATAGTTACAGTTGAAAATATTTTGGGATATATTTGTATTTTATAGTAGATTATAAATTAATAACAGAGGAAGAAAAACTCAAATTCATTAGAAAAAATTGTGTTATAGAAATAATATTTTTATAATATATTTTTAAAATATAAAGGAATACAAAAAGTGAAGAAAGAATATACACTTGAGCCTTGTATAACACGGTTTCAAAAAAAAATTAAAAAGATAAATGACGGTTTGGAATTGGCTATAAAATTAGAAAACTTTTTTATTGAAAAGGATCCTATAATGGAAAGAAGTTCGAAATTTAAGATGGAATTGTAACAGATTTTGGAACATTATAAGGAAATACGTAAGGATTTATACGCTAAAAGCAGACAGTCGCTTATTACCGAATTTTTGAAGGCTAAAACCACAAGAAATTCAGAGTCCTCCAATGATGAAAACGTACAACCGATTTCGAAAAATAGTAAAACATATAGAATTATAAGTGATAGTGATGATGAATGAATGCCATATTATGTTATTAAAGTTTTTTTCATGAATATGTAAATGTATATTTGTTTATTTAAAAAAATAAAGTGTATATTTATATAAATTATCTTCGTTATTTTTTTTGGAACTCAACCCCTAATTTTGTATGAACTTCAAACCTTACATAGCATGGATTTGTATTACACGGTGTTTTTGTGGAACCATATAACCGTGTTATACGAGGCCGAGTGTATTGTCATTGATGATGACCTAAAGTGAAACATGATTGACAGAGAGAATAAATGAACTTTTTATTCTCAATTTTTAATTTATCCCATTCCACGGCCGACTGGCATGTAAAAGATTGGTATATAAAAACATATTAAAGATATGAAGTGACTCTGGAAATATATGTCCAGGCTGTAAAGCAAACCTGAAATGTTGGCGTTTTTTACTTTCTCTTGGGTTATATTGTCCAGTTATACTCAGAGAGTTAAATTAATTCGAAATATTCCGACGAATCATTAAAACTTAATTAAATCTCCTTAATTCTTAGGTCGTTACGCTGCTCTGTGGCCATTTATAGGCATTGTGGTACAAGTAATTATTTTAGCGGTAATTATTATCGTATACGAATGGCGAAAATCTCACAAAACTCAAGAAGACAATTCAAAATTCATTTATGATTCGAAAAATCAACAAGATGTAGTCGTTGCAACAAAGTTTGTTTATATATTTATTTTTTAATAAAAAATAAACTGTATGATATTAAATAAACAAAAAATGATTTAGCGAGTTGTCTGTATAGATAAACTGTAATTCATCTGTGTCAACATTCACATAATGATTTACACATCTTTTTAAGTGCACACATTAATTATTTATAAATTTTATTTAAATATATTTATAAATGGAATGATTTTTTTTCTCCATTAACATTTTTCAATAACTAGATCATTTAAAAGATAAATGCTGTGAATTCTCGATAAAAATCTTTAATATGTTTTTATTATTTTTCAATCTTAAATTTTTCAGTTTTAGTTGATAGTTTTATGTTGTCAAGTACTACTTGATTGGATTTAATAGATTTCAAAGGAACTGAAAGTTGGTTAGGATTCCCGATATATTAGTAACAAAACTATTATGAAGTTAATATCGATTTTCAGCGTTTTAAATTTTTTTCAAATATTTAAAAAATCTTTTTTAATTAATTCCAAACTCAAATTGAAATTTACATTGGAAAATACTTGACTGGAAAGAAATCTGTTTATTAATAACAAACTTATTATGAAGTTTATATTGATTTTCCTCGTTTAAAATGTTTTTTAAATATTTAAAATTTAATTTAAAATCATTTTTTAATTAATTCCAAACTCAAATTGAAATTTACACTGGAAAATACTCAACTAGTTATTAATAACAAACTTATTATGAAGTTTATATTGATTTTCCTCGTTTAAAATGTTTTTTAAATATTTAAAATTTAATTTAAAATCACTTTTTAATTAATTCCAAACTCAAATTGAAATTTAAACTGGAAAATACTCAACTAGTTATTATTAACAAACTTATTATGAAGTTTATATCGTTTTTAAATTTTTAAAATCATTTTTTAATTACTTAAAAACTCAAATTGAAATGCACACTGGGTAATACTCGACTGGAAGCACTGAACAAAAGGGGTATAGTGTTGTACACTAATAAAACAATTTAAATCAAGAAGTAAGCCGTTTCCGTAATATTTTTATCTTAAATTCTAATCTTCTCTTCTATAATTGAATCTTTCTTTTTCTCTTCAAGTGAATAACAAGAAAAAAAAGATCGATTAAATAATAATTGAAAAGTGAACACGACTTATTCAAAAGATATTTCAATTATCAGAGAGGTGGAGATTTTGAACTTTAAATCATACAAGAATATAGAGATAATTGATTACCTTGATTCAGAAGATAAATTTTTTTCTCCTTATAATATGGAATCAACACCAATTTCGCTTGACATTCAATTGATGTTCAAGTATGAACATATTCCTATTAAAACTTAGAAATTATTTGTTGAATTTGCAAGGTGCTTACCTGGTTCTAATGTAACACATGCAAGAGTATTTTCAACAATTAAGTAAACCTTATTAGCAGTGACTTCAGTGAAGGCGAATTCCCGGTAAACATTTGATGATTTTTCTAGTGTTTTAAAGGAAAAGGAATTCATTCGAATGAAAAATATTTTAAAAATTAAAATATTGAAATAAATAACTGGCAATTTTCCATCATTTGTACTGCTTTCGGGTTAAAAAAAATCATCCCAGCTTAACTAAAGGAATTTTCGCAAAGAAAATCTTTCAAAAATCTCGATGTTTGTGAGCCTTCGAGCCATTAATAACGCACTCTATCAACATAGGTTTCGTTTATTTGTAGTCTTCGAACTTGGTTTCTTAAATGGACATAAAAAAAGTAAATTAAATTAATAGCATTATATTTAAATTAGAAATTGTATCATAAAATTGTGGATTCTGGGTCTCGAAACTCTATTTTACACTATTAAAACATGTCTAACTAAGATTTTTGATCCATTTTTTTAAAAATTGATACAAATCTCAAACAAATTATTTTCAATGTATGCTTTTATTATTATAGAATACTTCAACTGGTTGTTCAGGCGTAATAATTTGTCATAGAAAAAATTCCCCATCACTTATTTGCCTTTCTCTTACACTAAAATAATTATCTTAATTACAATTTTCGTTTTTAAAATTTCAATTTACTTTAAACCGCAATTTTTTTTAAAATTTAAAATTGATTTTCAATTATGACTGGCTGCATAAATGCCATGTGCTTTTTGATTTTTGCAATAAGCACTCAATATTATTGAATGTGGGACTGCTGCTCTTTCTCCCGACTAATAAAGTATAAACAATTGACCTGTTGTTTCATTCTGTGTAAGTGAATTTTTATTGACTCTTTAACTATATTGCACTTATTACATTATGAAAACTCCAGTAACCACCAGTAAATATCTATACAGTCATTTATCTTCGTTTAGTTTTCTGTTCCATTTTTAAGTGATATTTGATTTCGCAAATAAGTAATTTTTTCAATTTTTGCAATTTTGAATCCATTTAAACCAGGGGTGGGAAAATATTTTTGATATCGGGCCAATTCAAGAAATTAGTACGAGTTTGGGGTTCAGACATATTTTAAGGTTTAAAAAAATACAAGGCATGGTTTTTGTCATATTTATTATATTTTATAAAATAAAATTTGAGGTTGAATGATTCGAAAATCTAAAAAAGTTTATGATTTTGAAAAATTTAGTTTTCCAAAACTCATGGATATGAATTTAAATAATTTTTTCAAATATCTCGCCGGTCAGATAATTGTCGAGACTGGCCCGACTTTGACCACCTCTGATTTAAACTATACGAATTTATTTAAAACTTGTTAGTCTAATAATATCAATCAGATAATATACAAAGGTATGAAACTGTGGTTAAATGCACAGAAAAATGTCAGCTATTAAATTGTTTCTTGGGTCAATTTTGAGAATTAAATTCAGTTCTTAATTGTTAAATAAATAAATTGTGAATAAATGAAAAAGAATTGAATGAGTACCAACATGTAACATCCGAAATCACTTGAAAACCATGAAAATATAAGTCCACACAGAAAAAGAATCACAATGCACTGAGGAATTTGTTACTAACTACGAATAGGGAAATAGATTCAACAAATTCTAGAAAATGAAAGGTGTTCCTTGAGTTCTGTTAGTATAATTGGCCTTTTTTAAATAAAAGAATTGGAAAAATAATTTGAAAAGATTTCGAAACATTTAATCTGAAATAACTCAAATATATGATTTGCATGTTCTACTTTAATATTTTGCTCATTGGCTTTGAGCATTATTTCAATTAATTCTTTGAAGATTGTCTAATTTCCAGAAAAAATAATTTTTTCTTTTTATTGAAGTTTTTAAGATAAAACAAAATATTATAAGTATAAAACGATGATTCCTTCGTAGCAGCATATTTTAACATATCAGATAAGTGAGTAACAAAACAAGCTCTTGTTGCAAATTAATAAATATATTTCAATTTCTTTTGAGGATTATTTAATAATCGAAACTTTTTTCAAAAATATAAATATTAATTCTCAGCAAGGGCTTGTTTTGTTACTCACTTATCTGATATAAAACAAAATAAATAAAAATTTTTTTAAATTTATAGTTTTTATAGCTATTTTCTAACTTAAAATGATATTACATGAAAACAAAAATAATGGAACATAAAATAACGCCCTTGTAACATAATCTGATGAAAACCGTAAAACACTGGTCAAACCTGTTTCTATATAAAAATTTCCTAACTTCAACTGATGTTTTAAGGAATCAGACGCCTGACTTATCACATTAAAAAGGTTTACTCCAATAAAAGCTCGGCAAAAATGAAGTGAATGGTCATCTAAACAGCATTCATCAATAAAATATAAAACGAGATATTAAAAGATATATGGACTAGCTGGAGATATTTCCTTTTTATCTTTTATCAGTGGTGAAAAAACGCTTAATAAAATAACAAAAGTAATCGGCGAAGTTTTTTCTTACGTAAGAAACCCGTATCATCATAGTCCGCTTTGGTAAAAGTGATACTTTCCACTCTTCAGAGGATTTACTTAACGTAGGGGTTTAAAATGTACTTCATTGTGGCTTATGATCCTGGAGAGGTATAGAGGAAAAATATAAAGTGAGTAAAACTAAACTCGACTTCCATAGGAAATGATTCTATTCTAGAACTTGAAGTAAACTATTTTATGTTGACAAAGTTGATTATAATGTTATTACCGGAACTGAGGAGTAGGAGTAGAAATAAAGAGTAACAAAATATATTCATGACTCTCCCTACTCTTTATAATATCGCACATAAAATACAAAAAAATGTTTCACTCAGTGATTTTTTTCCTTTGTTTTGTTATCGCCATTTAATATTCCATTTTCTCGCCCTTTTCTAAATCTTGTATAAACAATAAAACTCTATCCTAAAGCTTTGTATATTTATAAGTTATATGATTGTATAAATAATATTGTACAATAAAGAAGCAAAAATAAAAAGGAAAAACAGAAGTAAACAGTTGTGTGGATTGCAAACTGTATTTTAAAATTATTTTCCTTTTAATTTTAAAATAAAAATATCAAAGTATGGAATAAGAGTAAAAATAACAATAAATAAATAAAAAAGTATCGAAAAGATTATCCAAATAAAAAGAAATCGACCGTCGCATCGGGATTTGAAAAACGGCTGGTTATGCCTGTGAATGACAACTGATATCGCCAAACTTGTGTCTCCTATTGGCAGTCTCTTTTCGTGAATTATGCACTCAGTTACTGTATTATTATTATTATTATTATTATTATTATTATTATTATTATTATTATTATTATTATTATTATTATTATTATTATTATTATTATTATTATTATTATTATTATTATTATTATTATTATTATTATTATTATTATTATTATTATTATTATTATTATTATTATTAATTTTATTATTATTATTATTATTATTATTATTATTATTATTATTATTATTATTATTATTATTATTATTATTACTATTATTATTATTATTATTATTATTATTATTATTATTAAATTAAAATTTCAATAATATAAATATTTTGATTTTTCAATAACTTTTGAAAAGGAATTAGGCAAATTTTACAGTGCCTTGTGCAACCAGTAAATAATTTAAATATTATATTGGAATTTTTTGTGATTAATGCTTGTATAAAAATGAATACATTGAAAATTGCAAACTTTAATTTTGAGTGGCTCCCTAATATATATATTGATTTTTAAGCTAAAATCCCAATCCTTTTCTTTGATTCACACTTTATTCTTCAGTATAGTCGAAAGTGCGCTCTGGGGGATTCCGTATTTTTCGGCAATAGTCTTCTTGTTCGTAACACCCTTCTCCATCTCTTGAATGATTATTATTTTTGTCTTGATGCCGAGTGAATTGTTTTTCATTGGGGTGAAATATTTGAATTATAAAATTGGGAATAAAAAGATAACGTTGAATTATTGAAATATTCGAATAATCGAGGTTTTACGATATATATTTATATATATATATATATATATATATATATTTGTGAGTTATCATGCACCCGGAAATTTCAACTTTGACTGCCTTAAATACCAGAAGTTAAAACAGTTCAAATTGGGATGTGAAATATGTTAGCAAAGTTTATTTTGAATTACAATTTTTGCCGCCATTCATTCATTTTCCATTATTATTTACCCCGATCGCGAATATTCTTGTGAAATCGGAATCCCAAGAAGCAAATTAAAGGAGCAATTGCAAAATAAAATTGTAATAGTTTTTATTAAAAAAATATTCAATTATCAATGCAATAAACTCTATTTGTATTTCCAATTCAGAAGCAGTGATGTAACAGATGTTAGACAGAGACTGATGAAGGAATAATTGATCTCTTAATGAATCTACTGACATTATTTTTGAATATTTATCCTCTAGAAGTGCATGATTCTTTTTCACTTATTTACCACTCTTTTACTCAGTGGTGATTATAATCGTCCTTTTTTAATTAACTTTTATATTATTGATCGCATGTATGCTTTGAATATTGTAAAAATAATAATAATAATTATTATTATTATTATTATATGGTGATATTATTGTCAGATTTCACCTTTCTCTAGTCATGACAATGAGTTATTGATATTCTTTAATTTTAATGATTATTATTATTATTATTATTATTGATCGAAATTAATTAATCAATCAAATGGATTTTTTGTTATTGATACAAATCAATATTTGTCATATGCAATATAAATTAATAATCTTTGGTAATGTGAAAATAATAATTTGATATTTGAATGTGATTTATGCAATTTATTGATTTTCACCGTTTATTGATTAATGTTCAATTTGTGCTGTTTGAGGAGATTTTTGCGTAGAAATTAAAAGATTTATTGTTGTCTATTTCTCATAATGTTTTTCGATTGGTTATGTTTTAAATTTTTATTGTATTTCTGTAAATTAGTATTTACTGCTGATCTGATGTCGCGATGTCCTTCGGGGCACGCATTGATTCTCTCTGACTGTGTGTGTGTGTGTGTGTGTGATTGCTATATAGATATTTTGAAAGGGTTTTTCTCATAATCTCAACTTAGAATCTTATTGACAATCATTTCTACTGAAATAGATTACTTTATTCCGACTTCATTTTGTTATTTTCAATTCTATAAAAAAGATTTATTTATTGGGGTTATCGGTGAGATGTGTAATTATTAATTATTGATCAGCACTATTGATTACAATTTTCATTATTATAACAATGATTATTACAATCGTTTGGGCGGAATAGCAAATCGTCAATAAACTGGGCATCTAGTTCCATCTGACAACTATTGCTGGTTTCGACAATTATTTATAAGCCTCATTTTTATTTTAGTCAATACCTTTATTCCCCCATTTTTGTGTTCAGAGCGTTTTTGTGAAATTTTAACATTTAAGAAAATAATTAAATCCATACTCTATAGTAAGTAGGGATCAAAAGTAACAAAATTAAACATCGATTTACGATAGTAATACAAAATTGGAAAAGAAGCCAAACCAAGTACAAGACGAAGGGAAAAGATTGTATTTACGAATTCTACTTTTTGGACATTTAATTGGGAATTTAGTAATTTTTTTGTCTTTAATATATTTATAGTTAGTTTTCTTTATTTCGATTTCAAGCACGTGCATAGCAGGCACCCTAGCTGTCCCGAAACAGTTTTTTTATCGGAGACAGCTGAGATCAGCAATTGCTGCCTTAATTAACACATACAATTATTGGCGTTCGCAGAAAGGGGCAACTGTAACAGCTGCTCCCCTGGAAAAAATTCTGCTGACACCCATGCACAAAATTACATGTTTTAATTATAATACAGAGTAGATCAGTATTATTCTATTTTCTCAGCATGAAAATACTGGAGCTAAATAGCATTAATAGCTGGTCTAAATTGCTTTTCAACTTCACACTATTTTTGGCTGTTAATTTCGTGCTTAAAATTGTCAACCTTCCCATATGTTTTTCTCTTAAAAATTGTATTAATTTAAGTGGTGTTTTACTTTTATAGGCTGTCATCTAATTTCACTCAGTACACTTTCTTGGATCATCCCCATCTTTTCCATTTTCTCTGACAGATATCGAGATACAGTCTAACCTCCTACAACGCGATAGATACGTTCTCAGAAAAGGCCGCGTTGTAGGAAATCGCTTTGTAAGAGGTATTCACTTAACAGTATTTTTGCATTTTCAATTAAAACTTAGTTAGATAGACAATAGGATATTTACAATTATAAATCATCGAACAAATTTTGTTATAAATGAAATTAAATTTATGTTAACAATTAAACAACATGATTTCAAAAAATGTTGTTGCGAATATTTACTTAAATTCATCTACATCACTGCTAACTATGAGTGAATTAGGCCGAAAACGTTTTGGCATAATTTTCAAATTCGATTCTAAACTCAATTTTTTGTCATGATTAATAACTTATTTGGTAATGATCTGTTTTAAAAAACTTATCAAAGATTGCTTGCTCTTTTCTTCAGATCTTTATTAATTTCTTCATAAGCAGTTAAACAATTTTGAAAATTTCTTTTAAATTTTTCTGCTCTCTCTGGCTATGGATCTTTTTCTAAAAAATATTCACCTAACTGCCTCGCCATAATCAAACCTTTTTCCAAAATTTTACCGTGAAATTAATGGGTTCTTCTTCAGATTTGCCATCAGATTTACAATCTGAAATTGGAAGTTCTTGGCGAATCATTGTAATCAAACCTGCTTAGTTAAGTTCAGTCTCAGTCACTCGTTCTTGTATGTCGTCCATTATAGTTTCATCAAAATCGATCGCGTCATATTGTATGAGCAACATCAAGAATATTTTTAAATTCATCCACCTGAATTTTTTCGTTCTTTGACTTGAAAAACCCCTAAGTTGTACATCACTGACGATAATGATCGTAATTAATTTTGTTTGCCGAATTAAGAAATTTTTATAGTTTGCGAACATCCCGTTATAAGAGTGACGTGTTATAGAAGGTTATAATGTAATTATTTTTTGACTTCCCCGTGAACCATTTGTGATCTTGGAGAAGCTATCAAGATAAGGAAACTTAATTACAATGTAGTTTATTGGAATTGCTTTCCCCATTTGCATTTATTAATTACTAACATTGTCTTAGTTTGTTTTTTCCTAATTTTTGATTTCTATTCCTCACTACTTTTTCTCAGACTTCTTAAACACATTTCCATTATTCTTTATCCATTTTACCTCATTCCCTTTAAGTTTTTTATAATTATTTTGCTTTATTATTTAGGTATCTTCAACATATTTAAATAATTTGCAAGTTTGGATTAACTATTAATTGAAGCACGTTACAAATTTTTATTAAAATAAAAATAAATACAAACAAAAAATATTTATAAGTAATAATAATAATCATTAAGAATCATGCATGCCTGGGATATTTGACTTGTTGCCTGTTTCTGATGTTTCAGTTTACATATTTTTCATATTAGCAGATAATTTGTTGTCACTAGATAGATTATTTCATGATTGGGGATTAATGCACGTGTTTCAGAATAGAAATATCCTCCTCAACAACACTTGATAAGATATCATTTGATTTGATCGACAGTATGGCTAGTGAAATATGAAAAATATAGGGATTTTCTGAATTTATCATTAATAGTATTTTTTCGAAAAGATTTCGATTAACTAAAAAACAGTTTAAATTGCAAAACATTAACAATTTTATCTCAATGTAGTATAATAAATAATATCGGCTTTGCAACTTGTTAAAGTAGCATTGAAAGCTTTCGGTTCGAGGAATATGAATCTCTATATTGCAGATTTGGCAATATAAAATGTATATTCCGATTTATAGTCGTACTTTTATGGCCCACCACATACAACATTGTTGAGGATATCTAAATAATAGAGTAAAATAATTAATAAACATATAAAATGATTGGTGGAAACAATGATAAGTGATTAAGATGTGGTTCTGGATCTTAATAAAAAGGGAATGAAAAAGAAATATCGAATAACGAGAAGGGAATAGGAGAAAATCAATAAAAACAGACAATTGAATAAAAGAATGTCATTTATAATTAACGAGTGCAAATTTAGGAAAACAAAAGCAAAATTTGCACGTTATTTCAAAAGACCTTTCAAGATAAGGGAAGGAATGTTGTTTGGGAATCCGGAAAGGGCATCTCTAAAACTTATTTATCTGGACAGCTGTCAGTGATTATAGAGACCCAAATGGAATTAGCGGTAAAATATATTGGAAATTCTATTTGACATCAATAAGTATTATTAGGCGCCGGAGTATAAAAAGGAATCGCAACTCGAATCAGAGAGAGAAATTGGACGAAAGAAATAAAAAGAGATTAGAGAGAAATTGTACAGAATTTGACTAATAATTGGAAAGGAAAAAATTACAGAAAATTATTGAAGAAAGGTATTAAAGAGAAATTTGGAGGAAACTTAAAGTTGAAATCAAGGAAAAGAGAAATTTGAAACAGGAATTAAGCGAGGTCAAAGCAAAGCAACTAAATCAGAAATACCGATCTCAGAAACCCGTCACATTAGTCAAGTGATTGTAAAATCCAATTGATCTGAAAAGTGCTATTCTTCCCAAGTCGTGACTGTAACAAATAATTCTTTGTGTCATTTTAAAGTGATATAAAAAGTGTATTAATCAATGTAATTTATATCATTCGGAGTTCATTACTGTTGTTTAAAAGCATGTTTGGAGTCAGATTGACAATACATCCTATTTAAACTCATCTTCCAATCCCAACAACTTCAAAAGTTTAAAAAATCATGGCGTTTCAATTCAACAATATAAGTGGTTATTGAGAAAACAAATTGTTGAAATTGGTTTTTAAAAACCATTCTGGCACTACTGCACCATAAGTTGTGGAAGTCTGTGAAACAGAATCAATTTCTAAATCTACGAATCCATCGGCATTATGGACATCAATGCAAGCAATGTCAATGAAAGAAAGATTTAATTAGTTATTCAAAACAGAACACGAAATGATTAGTGATCTTAAAACACCATACAGTCTTTTAAGTGGAGAGGGGGAAATAAATGATTCACTTCAAGGAAAACATTTAGACATACTTCAAAAGTACATTTCAATATTTCGGAAAGAGCTTTTTCCACAGTAGCAGATCTAATTCACGGAAAAGTGATTTTGAAAACATTATTTTTTTATAAATGAATTCTATGCTATAAGGGACCATCCGTAATGGAAGTTGTATGTCCCGAGTGATTGATTTGCGTACGAGTGTGTATTGGGCGTGAGGGGATGCTTATATACAAAAAAATAATATTAGTAGTATGCAAACTATTGTTGGGCTTAGAGCCAAAATTAAAACAAAAATTACAAAACCAATTTAAACAAAAAAGTGAAAATTGTATAAGTTAGAACAAAATGATTAATATAGTTTTGAAATTGTCAATATGGCTGCCGTAACATAAGCACTCAACGCAAGAATGGAGCTCACCTGCTCATGAATTTTCAACCTCTATGTACAGTACCAACATGGCAATCACCATGGGTACATAGGAGGGATAGAATAATAATCTTGCTGGAGTTTAGGGGTTAGATGCACTAAAAACCCTAGAAAAAATAAATAAAAACCAACCCTATTCGCCAACACTATCCACTCCAGGGGAATTTGGGGTTTGGACTGGTGAGTCATCTGGGGTGGTTTGTCTGGATAGATAGTTTGCACCCTACTAATATTAAATAAAATTTTTCGAAACCGAAGGAAATTAGATCAAAATTTAATAACAGAAATACTACAGATTTTTAGATTTTTGTTATCGATTAGGATCAAATTAAGTTTCGTTTTAGATTTTATCTAAGTGTTAACACGTCTTGTATGAACAGATAATGAACACTATATTAGATACACTATATTAGACACATGAATGTTGTTAAAATTACTGACAGTTTACTCACTCATAAAACTAATTTTTATGTTTTTTCTGATCGTGGTTTCCAGTATGATTATTATTATTAAAATATGATTATTACTAAATTTGCTAAATTGGCTCTGTAACTTTTAATTTAAAAAATATCTAAAATAAATACACAAATTTAAAAATTACAAAAAATTTATATACACTTAAAAAATCAAGTTATTCTATATTGTTTATTAGAACAAAAGTTTCTTTGTTTTAATTTTTGTCGACTTTTATTTTTTCTATTACAATGCATTTCCGATTTTCTGCTTTTGAAAAATTTTGTATGAAATAATAAAATCAATGTCAGGCACTAAAAACAGTACAAATAATGCTAAATATATTAATAAGAAATATACTAATTACATATTAATTGACAATTAAATTCATTATAAATTAATATTTAATTATGAAATAAAATTATTTATTTTATTAATAAATAAAATTAATTAATAAGTTTAATACTTTAAATT
Organism: Schmidtea mediterranea; assembly: GCA_022537955.1. Classification (NCBI taxonomy): domain Eukaryota; kingdom Metazoa; phylum Platyhelminthes; order Tricladida; family Dugesiidae; genus Schmidtea; species Schmidtea mediterranea. Next base: position 69,923,734 of record CM039681.1, on the reverse strand, counting down.
AGTGGTGTAAGAGACGGTTCTAAACTTTCGATGGAAACTATCGTCTGTGAGAAGCTAACGAACACCTACATAAACTTTTTAACTCTGATTATAACTTTTCTTAATTGTTTTGTTTGTTTTTTTACTATTGTTGGGCTCAGAGCCACAATCTAAACAAAAATAAAAGTGAAAAAGTTGTGGAAGGAATCACTGCACATAGACATGAACCGCACCAAGATACTAAAAATTAAAGGAAAAACATATTAATTAAAACAAAATAAATATATAACAAAACTAAATAAAACAAATAATTAATAAAAATCAGGAAAAAGCAAGACAGCTGCAGAAGGAAACATATAAAAAAATAAAATAAACTGCCAAAACCTTGCAAAATAAGGTTTAGAAAAAACATAGGCAGAAGCGGCGACCAGAAAACAAATAAAAAAGGGCAAAAATAATATTACCAAAAAATAACAGTAAAAATAAAATTCGAACCTAAACTGAATTATATATTAAAAAAAATAAAGAAAAATATACAAAAAATAATAAAAATAAATCTTAAGTAATAAAATAAATAAAAAGCCCTAAAAATGGCGAAAAATCGCCTATTGGTCGCACACATGCATGCAAATAGTATAAATACAGTGATGAATTTCATAATTTCTAACCTTTAAAAATCTGTTAAAACTTTTGTGCAAATTTGTAACAACTATTGAAAATCTTTCGGAAGTAAGGAATTTGTTTGTAATGTTATAATTTTATATGTTTATATTGTAACTATTTTCCGTAAAATTAAATGTCTCATTCTATTTTATGTTACTTAATTATCATGTTAATTAATTATATCCATATCTATAGTCCGACCCATTCAATTTATTATATAATACTGTATTGGAATAGAAGGTCCATGGGACGGATCTCGGGCCGGCTAGTGGGTGAAAACCCTTAGTTGTGCTCGCGGGTCATGCCTCGTGGACCCCTCGGCAGTCCGCAGTCGGGTCTGGCGAATAAATGCACAGGACCGCTACGCAGGGCGCCGTTGTACACTCGGGGCGGCTACTGAAATACGTGGCCGGAACGAGTCGAACTAAATTCAGGGAAGATGCGACAGTAGAGTGAGGGGGAATTTAGGGACGTTCGTGAACGAAACAGACAGCTTTTTGTCTATTGTCGGACAGGGAAATTAAGTAATGGGTAGCAGGGGTAAGATATTATCATAATTACAACGCTGGAAAAGTTTGCGAATAGAGCACGACGGTAGGGAAACCAAATAGACGACCGTAACAGTAATAAAATGTAGATCTGATTAAGACACAGATGTATCATTGCACGAGAGTGTCGGCACATAAAATTTTTGATATCACTGACCTCTAGTACTTCATTAGGCCTCGCTCCGCCAGAAAGCTGCAAAATGTGAAATGGTTTTCAGACGACTTTACTATACACTAAGATGCACAAACCAAATCAACATCCATGGTCTACGACCGATAATGATTATCACGCACGGTTAAACAACCACTTAATCAATACGTTCAGTGACCAGATTTACTAAACCGAAAATATCTCTCTCACAAACACGCGTCGGCCCACTCAAATGAAGCAATTGTTGCACGTAGAATCTATCTACCTGATCAGATTGTTGAATCAAATTATATCGTAAAAAAAATCAAATTTAAATAAATGAATTACTTGCTAAATGACCAGAAAATATCCAAATTTTAATAATAATTCGCGCTTAGACGCACTCGGCTTCTTAGAATAATATCCACCTCAACTATGCGGAAGGGTTATGCCATTGTATTCTAACCCCTAACAACGAATGACCAATAAAACGGGTTAGCAACGAGAAAATAAATTTTCTTTTGGTTTGTTCGATAATGACGGAGACGACCCGCGAATCCGCGTCGACTCCATAGTAGGTGCACGATTTACTACGGTAGGCAGAAAATTTCTCCAACTTTATGGATACATGATCTGATCAAAGACGCTCGACTAGTAGCACCTCTATGAGATGGCAATAAACTAATACCGTAAATCCGACGTTACGCCGAAATCCAAAACCACGGAGTACGAATGCCAGTGGGATGGACATTTGGCCGACATCCCGTTCATTTAATGAAGTAACTGTTGTCCGATAGAAGCCGACTCGACGCCGATAACTCCAGTAAGCCGACCCTAACCTCAAATTGCACGACGAAAAGGGAATAAGGATTACGTAACCTCCATCAACGACCCCTTCCCGAGGATTTTGTACTAATCATCATCACTATCCCTTCTCAACGACTCTCATTCTTATTTTAATTTTTATTTTCCTTTTTCTTTTCCTAGGATGAATGCAAATAATCAGGACAAGCCAGATGATCTTCCCCGGATTCCCCGTCTTCCTCCTTCTATCATAGCGATTCGTCATCAATATGAGGAGTTAAAACAAGCGCATAGTGAGCTCAAAGCGAAGTATGAACGCGTGAAAGGTACCTGGGCCCCGCCCGATACTGTCAAAGTACTACGGCAAAAGATAGAACGCCTTACTCGGGCGCGAGATGAGTTGATCTCGGAATCCCGTGCCCAACGATTACTTATCAAAGAGCAATCAATCGCATTACGACGCGCGTTCACGGACGTGGAGCTCCAGGCTCACGTCCCGGGGAGCATCAGAGCAAGCCAATTGGGCATAATTCCGGCTCACCATCTCCCAGTGACTGACGTTCTCTCGTTTCCTCCTGCCGCTAATTCGATAGCTCCGGAAATCCGAACCCTACCGGAATTGCCAGCTCCCCCTCAGCAACTTACCGAGGTCAGGGAGACCCCCGTTCCTACCACGACTCGTAGACGACCAAATCGGAACCGGCGACGCCGCGATCGCCGGCGTCGAGAGGAAGAACTTGCTCGAGAAATAGGAGGCACCCCTATCTTGGGTCGAACAGAAGATTTACCACCTCCCTATATGGAATTTGAACTCCCGGAACTCGACCCGGACATATGTTATGCCCCGGATGTTGTGTTTCGATCACCTGCCCCGTCCGTTCACATCGACCTAGTGGACGAAGATCCGACCCCCTTCCCAGTTTCGCAAATCCTCGACAGACTAGGACTCGGAGCAGAGGATGTAGCTATCCTCACGGGCGAGATGCCTCCTGATACTCCTTCTCAAGAAATAGCGGGTCCGTCGACTCGTAGAGAGGACACCTGCTGTCAGGCACGTCCCCCTCCTTATAGACCGGCGAAGAGGAAGTACTTTCCCACTGATATCGACGGGGAAGATTGACGAGAAGACGGGAAAATCTTGACGAAATGTAGAGGATCGCGAGGATTTCTGTTCATCGTGTATAACTGGCTATCAACAATTGTGATCCATTTCTTTTTATTTTTAGTTAATTAGGTTTCCATAATACAATTTTCCTCTCTAATTTTTGTCTTCACATTAAATTAAATCAAATAAATTGATCTGTGGGAAAGGGGAGTGTAGATGAGAAGTACAAAATTCGGAAGCTTGATGTGAGTTCTGGATAATGACCATGAATTTCTCTCCGGGGGATTAAAGATAGGATCAACTCATGGGTAATAGCATAAGTCCTTCTAGCGGCAGCTAATAGCTCGGGAAAGACGAGGGTCCTTCGAGGAGTAGCGCCGGCAATAACGCTCACCTGCTCGAAGGGCGTTCGGTCATTGTGTGCAGTACCAACGTGATCCCGGTCACGGGCACACAGTGATTAGTAAAATCGTGCGACGCATTAGGAGCTTTTCCCCTAGTTAGAAATGATGAAAGTCCCAACAGATAATGAGTGAAATAACGAAATTTAATAACTCCTGTGCGTCCAACACTATGCATCAAGCACGTTTATTTATCTTAAACATTTATTACTGTAGACGGTCCTACCTTTTACTAATAAAAGGTCTATAGAATGGATTTTCGACAACTATAGTGTCTTCTACTGTTAATTCATTACAGTACTTACTCCTGATATAATATTTAGCCTGTCTTGTTGATGCCACTCTTACTTTATCAAATATTTTTATGTGGTTTTGTCTAAAAGTTTCTATGACTTCTAATTGCACTTTGTCGATTACTTTTCCTGTAAATAATTGCGGCTTTCTTTCAAATAAGACTTCAAATATGGAAGATTTGGTTGATTTTTGAGTGTTGAGCTTCAAGCAGAAATTAAAACAAAAAATAATTTTATGATCAATTAAAACAAAAAATAAAAAGTGTGAAAATGGACATTGCACGTACACCGCAAGGAGAAACTAAAAATAAAATAAAAACACCAATTAAACAAATTAAAAATATAGCAAAATTAAATAAAACAAATATTAATTAAATCTATAAAAACCCACAGACGCAGAACGAAACACATATTCAATAAACAAAAAACCGCCAAAACCTTGCAAAATAAGGTTTAGAAAAAACACAGGAGGAAGCGGCGATCAAGAAACACAATTTTAAGGGTCAAAAAGAATAATGATTCAAAAATAATAATAAAAAAAAATTCGGAAAAATACAAGTAATACATCAAAAAATAAGGAAAAAAAAGTAAAAAATTATAAAAATTTTTAAAAATTAATAAAATCATTTAAAACCCCTTAAAATGGCGAAACTCGCCTGTTGGTCGCACACACACACAAAAAACCTATATAAGCAGTGTCAAATTTCATAATTTAATCTCTTCACACTTATTACTAATTTTGAAATTTTTATATGAATCACTGTGAAAGTTTTGAAGTAAGGATTGTAATTTGTTTTTCATAAGCTGTATATGTTAAAAATATAATTGTATTTTAATGAATTTCTTTTTAAGTTATTTTATAATAAAGTTGCTCTGGATGGTCTCGACATTTTTTAGTGTCGCTGGAAAGTCCCCCTTTATAAATACTTTATATATTTATGTAGTAGAAGTTCTAGAGGTCGAATGGTGGTGCTACGGGCTATTTCAGTTTAGCTGGTGGAGGCGCTGTTCGACTATCTAGATCCCTTGGTGATCGCGTCGGGTTCTGGCCATCGTGCACATGTCCTGTCCCGCAGGTCGACATTGTACTACCCTACTGAGCCTGATGGAAACATTGGTCGTAGTAGGTACTATAAAATCAGGGAAGAGCGTTTTAGTTAAGGGAATAGGTTGAATGTAGACAATGATCTGCATTATGGGTTTTTATAAAATATTGCAAAGTTGATTTACAAGGGTAGCTAGGGATATGATATAAGTAATTCGGATATAGTTTTTTTTTATTTTTGATAATTTAATCAGGACAGCGCTGAAGGGCAAAGGAAAATTGAAATGCTTGTCCTAATTTTTAATAGGGGGAGCATCAATATCAAATGTGTTAAAGTATATAAACGATTTTGCAATACCATTAGTCGCCAGAAAACATCTAATCCCCTTTAGTATTGACAATAGCCAGAGATATTCAGAAATGATTTCAGTAAAACTACCGGCCATAAAAGAGATACGAAGTCTGACCAAGTAGAAATTAAGTATGAAACTCAGTCAAATTAGCTCAATAATTTAAGATTTCCCACATTTAATTTTTTTAAATAATAATTAAAATAACTCGAGAAGTTAAGTTATCTCAAATTTCATTTCGCTAGGGATTAATTAAAGCAAACTATTTAAATTTTTATTCTGGTCTAACTCATAAATTATCCAGAAAAATTTAATACTACAAATTATATTATGTAAATTTTGCTCCGTTGTGATTCCGATACCTTGAATTAAACCAGAAGGAGTTAACGAAGGCCTTATGTTGAGATAAATCATTTTTAGTACGCTACCCAGACCCCTATGTACGTGCAAGTGGTCAATGGGAAATTTTTCTTGGCTGAATAGAACGCACTGAATGAACGCCATAAATCAAGCGCCATTATTAATTAAATTTTTCTTCACAATAAATCAGTAGACGCTAAAATAATAATTCCCATTCACTGAGGCAATGCCGCATAATAAAAACTTCATAGGTACTAGAACTTGTCGACTGATTCCCAACTGAATGAAATGTGGAGAGCGATAATACTTGTGCGATATGACATGATAATATTAATTAAACGGCGGGGCAGAGTGAATGGAATGCGATGATGGAAACTAAGATGAAGTCCACGTGGCGTGCATCGCATAAAATAGAAACGATTTAATCCAATCGAGTATGCAGGTGGGGATTGATGAGGGAAAATTTTTCCAGGGCGGTGCGAGGAGATAATTAAACCCAATAATACAAGAGCCATCCGTGTTAGTATTACCGAGCATGTATGCTTGAGGGATCTTATAAATTTCAAAAATTTCCCCAAATACATTTATTTCGAAATTTCTTCTCAACTTAAAATCAACAATTCATTTTTCTGTAGTAGAAGTAGGTTTCTAAATTATATTTTAATAAAATAATCATAAATTATACTAAAATAGGATAGTTAAACGATCTTTTACTTTAGATGTATAAACTTCCGATTATCCCAAAAATCGTTAAAAGCGCCCCTGTAAGCGAGCCAATCTTCGACATGTCTCCACTGGAGAAAGAATATCGCTTCCTACACGCCAAATACAATAGAAAATAAAGGTGTCGTGGTCCCCACCTGAGAAGACCAAGGATTTTCACCAGAAGATCCACCGACTTTCTCGTTGCCGCACAGCTAGTGCTAATTTCCCTCCTCACATCGTTGGTGTGAAGGGCTTTTATTACCCAACCACGATTGGGCACAAGCAATCGACATCGTGCCGAGCCAGCACGTCCCACATGATGGTCCGTCGGGATCATTGAAGTTCGCCAACATGCCTTTGAAACCGATTTCCCTCCCGGCCAACATTCCGTTGCGAGGATTAAGAACCCCAAGTATACGCGTAACACAAATTGCCGGCTACGCGAACGGTGCTCCATACTTTAAAATCCAATTATTTCTTAGAGTTGTAATAACAGTTTTCTCATCCTGGGATTTTACGGCTTGAGGTGCAACATATTTGGTATAACTATCGATGATACCAATTATATATTTCATTCCATACTGAGTTTGCATTAGTGGCATACAAAAATCCACAAATATTGATTCGAATAAATCTGCTTCGGGCATTTCCAGCGCCTTTTCTTTAGTTCGTGTCGTTGTAACTTTCCTCTTTTGACAATTTTCACACGCTTGTACTACTTCTTGAATCATTTGTTTCATGTTTCTCATTGCAAAGTTATTCGACACGTATTTCTCAATTTTCATTGGTCCAGCATGACACAGTTTTTTATGGTATTTATGAATGAATTCAATTCTTTTTCCATACGGAATCCATATTCTATTGTTTTCTGTCATTACTATTCCCTCATTTATTCTGAATTTACTGCCTTTCTTTTGTTTAGCATTGTTTATTATTTCTTTAATTTCTTCTGAATCCATTTGCCATTCTTGTTCCGGATTTTCTGTCATTATTGCCAAAAGTTTCGTTTTTAGCTTTCCTATTTTTGGATTTGCTTGGATGGTTTGGCATTGAACACACGTCATACATTCAATTCTTGACATGGCATATGCATTACAATGTTCTGTTCCGTTCCTAAATTGAAATTCTATTTCCAAACTGCTAAAATAGTTGATCCATGTCTGGAATTGTGGGGTGATAGCTTTCTTTGCCGTCATCATATATGTTATCGCTTTATGGTCCGTACGTAGTATGAATTTTTTCCCATAAAGATAATGTTTAAAATGTTTGTAAAACAATAGGTTGCTAACAGTTCTTTTCTTGTTATGAAATAGCCTAATTCATGTTTTGACATGGCGTGTGATCCATTTACAATAACACTTTCCTTTCAAGAGTTATCTATCTGTGATAAAACTGCACCAATAAGATCGAAACTAGCATCTGTATCCAATATGAATGTGTCCAAATTGAAAAATCGGGAAACTTTAATATTGGCAAATTAACAAATTTCTCTTTAAGTTTTGTAAATGAATTTTCACATTTATTTGTCCAAATTAATTTTTTTTCTTTGCTTCCACACAAATGTTCTAGATGTTTTGAATCTTCTGTATAATCTTTTATAAACTTCCTATAGTAATTGGTTAGTCCTAAGAAACTCCTCAATTTTTTAACACATGTGGTTCTTTCGAATTCCTTTACTGCTTTAATTTTTTCTTCATCCGTTTTGACTCCATTATTGCTTATTATATGTCACAAAAATTTCACTTCATCTTTCAAAAATTGGCATTTAGATGGACTGATCTTTAATCCAGCTTGTTCTATTTTCTTAAAAACGCTTTCAATATTTTCGTAGTGCTCCTTTAATTCTTTTGAAAATATCAGAATATCATCCAAATACACTACCGCTATTTGCCAATTAAGTTCAATTAATACCATGTTTATTAATTTTTGAAAGGTTACCGGAGTTGCTGCTATCCCAAATGCCATCTTATTAAAGCAATACTGTTTATTTTTAGTAGAGAACGCCGTCTTGAGTCTTGATATCTATTCTAGTTCTACCTGATAATATGCGTTCCCAAAATCGATAGTGCTAAAATATTTTGCATCACCCAGTGTATCCTATAACTCATTTATATTCGGGATTGGAAATATTGGTCTCCCCGTGACGTTATTTAGAGCTCTAAAATCTAAACATATTCTTATATCGCTTTTATCTTTTTTCTTCACACATACTAAAGGTGTGTTCCATGGTGACTTACATTCTTTTATAATTCCATATTTTCCATCTCTTTTAGGTTTTCCTCAATCTTTTCAATTAAATGAGATGGCTGTAGCCTTGGATTAATCGCCATAGGTCTCCCTGCTGTTAAAATTTCGTGTGTTATTAAATTTGTTTTACACACATCCCATTTATGCTTTATGAAAATGGAATCATATTTTCTGCATAGTTCTCTAACATTGCTGTCTTGACACTGGTTAGATTCGCTCGATTCTTTTAAGTGCATTATTCTTGCGATATTTTCATCATTCGTTGATAAACTACTCTTCATGTTTAACATTATATCGAATTTTCTCAAGAAGTCTATTCCTCCGATCAGTTTCAGTGAAATCTCTTTATCCACAATAAATTCAATCATTCTCGTCTCGCTTGTCCCTACTATTTGAACTGCAACATTTACTTTTCCGACTATCGACACTGGTGACTCGTTTGCACATCTCAATTTCACCAAGCATTTTTCTATATTAAACTTCCCTATATTATCTAATACACTTTCATCTATCACGCTAATTTTTGCCCCTGTTTCTAACAAACAACACAATTCAATATTGTGACACTTGGTATCATACGATTCCCTATTCAATATACTACTCATGCTTACTGCAGTGTTCCAATCACTTCCTCTCGCGGGGGAGCATATCCATTTGAGTATTGGTTTCCATGTTCCTCTTCGTCGTCGTCGTCATCGGCGACTGGTCTCTGATATTGTTGGTCTCGGTTATTTCGATCATTACCTTGGAACTTTGCTCTTGTGTTTTCTTGGTCATTTTCTCTCTCCTTTCTCCAGTTCTCTGAAAGCATTTGTGATTAAAATGTCCTGCTTTATGACAATAGTGACATTTCACATTATTACATTCTGCTCTCTTATGTCCCTCTTCAAACCTTGCCCAACATTTGAATTTTGGCTTGATATTTCTCTTTATAACTTGCTTGTTGAAATTGTGTTGTTTTTTCGGGTATTCTCTATTTTGTCTAGGTTCGCCGACTGTATATCTGTTTGAAACTTAGTTGTATCTTTGTAGCATGGGTTATGTTGGAATGTCTGAGGTCCTTCTGACTACATCTGCGTATCTTCTATCTGTTCCCATAACTGCCATCGAGCTATTGTTTCGATTTAATTCTTTAATTACCTTTAACTGCATTTTAATTCTCTTTTCCAAGACCGATTTATATTCGTTTAACATTAAATCTTTTTTTAAATCTTGATCTCCCACCGCATTGAAAATAAGAAATTGTTGTAGCTCACATTCATTTAATTCATGCTTCAGAATTTTTCTGTCCAATTTCTCAATTTTCTCACAAAAATCATCGACAGAATCTTCACACTGTCTGTATTCTAGTGCTTCTCTTAAGTCTTACATCAAATTCATCGGTTTTCTGAAAGCTAATCTCAATCTGTTCATATAACTCTATTTCTCGTCAGTGCAGTCATATTTCTTGATTGCCTCAGTTGATAAAAAGGCTTTTATAAATCTTCCTTTGAAATCCTCAGCAATTGACATTAGTTCAAAGAAATATCAGCTCCTATTTCGAAGTTTTCAGGTTCCTTGATAAAGTTGGTCATCGTGGTCGCCATATTAGCAGTTTGATTTCGTAAATTTAATACGTCCATTAAAAACTAAATTATAATAAATTCCAAACTTTATTCAAAAAAAACTACAAACAAAACAATATTAAAACAACGATCTAAAATTGTTTTTAATCATAAATGTTTTTAGTATTTCTTTTGAGGATATTTCAGTAAGTATGAATTAACAATTGAATAGGGACTATTAATACACAAACATTCAATAAATATTTAATATATTTAAATTACAAACATTCCTAAATATTAATTTTAAAATCAAGCAATTTCATCATTCCATACTTTAACTTTTTAACTTATTTAAATTTATAAGTATAATTTTATTAACATTCATTACATATTTTTAACACGATAATAAATTATTCTATTTTATTATCCTCACAATGTTCAAATGAAAAGTATTTTATTACCCTCCTCTAATTATCTCAATCTCCCTAGAATATACCCATATGATGATTTAACTAAAGAATCTGCAGGAGTATTATCTCTTAATAAATTATTCTGTTTATCTACTGTAAATCAAAAGTCTCTTGAGACATAATCTTAATGTTAGATCCATCAACGATCAAGCCATATCATTGGCTAATATTAGTCTATTATTATCTTCATTCATATTATTATTATTATTATTATCATTATTATTGTTAAAGGTTTTCAGGCTAATCTAATTTTGTTTAGTTCAAATGTGACTTTTTTAAATTCAAATACGATTTTAGCAATTTAAATTCATTGTTTTTAAATTCAAATATTATTATTATTATTATTATTATTAAAAACAAAAGAAAGCCAGATAAAAGAAATATGATTTGAGGAAATTATCCTCATAATCAGTTTGCATTATAATCTTTGTCAAAGTTATATATGGAAACGCCGATGATGTAATAGTTATGATTTAATGATTTAATTAAATAATCTCAGTAAATTTGTTGCTGATTTATTTTAGAGGATTTCGATATAATCAAACAAATCTCTCATAAAATTCTTTTCCATTTATAACTGAAGTTTTATATAAAACTAGTTTACCCGTCGTGCGATGCTGCGATCTCAAAAGAAAGGAAATTCAAGGACAAAAAAATTAAAACAAATTTATCTATTTTAATACTATTTATTTATTCGAGTGCTTTTGGATGTACAATATTTTTTGTTGTTTCGTCCGTTGTATATACGAATAAATCGGAAGGTTTTCCCACGCGTCAATGTAAGAAGCATGGATTCTCCAAATCTATTCCACACACTTGCAGCGATTGTTCTTGTCCTTTGTTAATGGCCATTGCAAAAGCGAGTTACACCGGAAACTGTAAACCATTAAATTCAAATGGCATATTTGTTGGGACCATTGGAATTCTTGGTAACAGTACATCTTCCCCTTTGAATTTGCCATTCAAAATTGTGGCTTCGATGACATTTTTATATTTTTTTTACCGAAAGTCTCGTACCGTTACAAAGTTGTGGTGGATTGATGTTTCGGAGAAGAATGATAGGGACTTCAATTTTAAATATAAAAATGTGCGGTGGAATTCAAGACTTTCGTTGGGTAATTGACAACATCGCCGTGATTCATTACGGTGTCGATGGCCTTATGTTGCCGTTTTGCCTGGTATTCCGCTTTGAATTTTGAAATTGATGGCATTCACATCATTGTTGGCAGTAGCTAATACTGCACGTGAACTGATCCACTGATGATTTTTGTAATTTCGCGTGATATTTGGTAAAACTTGTTGAATCAATTTGTCCTTAGTTGATGTCATCTTACAAAAGTTTGCTGGTAATGTGATACATTGTGTAGATCTGTCGATTGCCATATTTCCATTCCCATTATCCGGCAATTGTTTTGCGAAACGTTACACTCTACAAAATTTAAAAAATTTTCAATTTAGCAAAATAATGACCAAAATAAATATTTTTAATTTTTAACATGTAAATAAATGCACATAAATGAATAAATAACTATTTAATTTTCAAAATTTAGTATATTATTACACACTACATAATTTAAAATTTTTCAATTTAGTAAAATTAAAATTAACATTCAAATTTAAATAATTACTGCATTTTTTGTCTGTAGAATGTAACATAATAATAATTATAATTTTTATTTGTAGTGGCTCTTGGGGGCGATATTTACAAAAATATTAATACCTAAAACCTTTGCAATAGTGTACTCAATGTCTTCTTAAAGTTTCTTGGCGATCGGATGAACAGTGTAGTAATGCATTAAGGACAAACAAACAAACATACATACATTGAATTTTATATATATAGATTTTAAAATCTTTAAAATCAGTTGTTCATTTACATATTTTTTAATGCTTAATAATAACTTTCACGCCTCTTCAATCGACTATATTCCTGGACCCGTGGTCGAAGATGACGAGAATTCTATCCAATGTATGTGTTACATTTAAAATTTTTAAACCTTTTCGAGTATTTAATTACAAAAACATGAGATTTTATAGGTTTACCATCATTAGGTGGAATATAATTACCATTGTTTTTATCAAACGTAATCAAAAAGCGATCAATGGTTTACTTATTCAGTCTTTTTACAAACGTCTTAGAATATCCATTTTTATTCAAAAGAAAAATGAGCTTTTATATACTTTTGTCGGATTTTTGAAACGTATAAAATAATGACCAAAATTTCAAAATCAAACCCTTAATCATATTTCTATTATATTTTAAGTCACAAAAACTATTTGAAGTATTGTATTGGGATATATTTTTCTAATGGCTTTCAAAAAGTGGTTTTCTACAAGTGGTATCAACAAATTCATGGAGTAGCTATTGGATTACCTTTAGTTCAAATTCTTGCATCAATCTTTCTTTCAAAATTAGAGAAACAGATTTCTGATTTTCCTTTTGTTAAGCCAAAGATATATAAACGTTATGCTGATGATATATTTTTAGTATTTTCTAGTTCTGATGATGTTGTTCATTTTTAAAATTATATGAATGGGCTTTACTCTAATATATAGTTCACAGTGGAAGATGAAGTTAATTAATTTCTTCCATTTTTATATTTATTAGTCGAAAGAACGACTAAGGGTTTTGAAACATAAATATATAGAAATCTTAACAAAAGTCATTTTGAAAAATAAGAGGAAGTGCTTATGCTAAAATTATTTCGTCTTGTAAAGTTTGTGATATATTCAGTAATAAATCTGTGACAACATTCGGTATATATTTTTATTTTGTATATCGTTTTACTTATAATGGGTGTAGTGTCACATACATTGGATAGACTGCTTAATCACTACTTTCAGTAAGAAAAAATGTTTTGTGTATCCTAAGCGTATTTGAATAGTTTGATGAGATAATGCCATTAATTCAAACTTCTAAGCAAATCTCGGTTTATTAAATTAAAAGTCCTTTCAATTGAAAATTTTCGCCCCTGCTATTATAACTAAAAGGCATTTTAGCTTTTGTTACTTTATATGTAGAAAATAAAAAAAATTGTGCAGTGCTAAATTTTTTTAAAAAATAAATTTCATTTGGTGCATAAAATTCTTATGTATTAATGAATATATATCTTAAATCTGTTGCTATGTAATTTCTTTTCTTGTTATATTTTAAGGAAATGGCAAAACTTGCACTCAAACATAACATTAAATTTTATTATTGACGTTTTTATAGTCTAATTCCAATCACCTTTTATTAGTAAGAATGACATGGAAATAAATCACATTGCGTATCAAGTAATTTAGCAAGCAGCGATATCACAAAGTATCAACAAAAGAGTAACACAAGCAACACTAACCACTGTTCGCCCCGGAGCAAACCAAATTTGAATTCGCTTCTCTTTGAAAACGTATTTGATTCTAATTATATACAACAATCTAAATAGAACAAGAGCAATACCAGGTTATACAATCAACGGATCATCTCTGATAACGTAAATATGTGGATGTCTTAAGACATTCAGAATTTATTTTTAGAACAATTTAATGACCTTTCTCATTTGTCAAAATAGCTTATTTAGGATTAATCATTTCTTTACACGGAGTAACAAGAACTGTCTTAAGACTGGCATCAATCTGTACTTTTATTATCAATATATAAAATAATTTAACCTTTCAATGAAATTAAATTCAACAAAAAATTCTTTGATAATCATAAAACAGCATAAGCTTTAATTATTATACTTTCATGGCCGAATTGATATAATTTATGCTAAAAATGTCAAGCAGAAATATTAATCTGATCAAAATTGTGTAATCAGAAACGACCTTGTAATTGGATTTTGTTTTAAAACCTATAAATTTACATTTATATTTTTATATACAGGGTTTTATCCTATTTTGAAAACGTTTCAACCTATTTTGAACATTAATTACAAAATATTAAAAAAATTAATATATTTAATTTTTTAATTTCTTTTTATATAAACAGACAATATTAAGCTAAATAATATATATAAAATATTTAATAACTTTAATAATTATTAAAATTTATGAAAATAAATTAACACATTAAAAATTAATTATAATATGTTAATTAAAAGAAAACACCAAGAAAAAAAACTCTTCGTACGATATATTTCGACAGTTTGACTGTCATCTTCAGGCACAAAAAACCAACTATAAATATTATGAATTAACTTATAAATTAAACAAATTATCTTTTGTATATTAATTTAATTTTTTTTCTAACAAATAAACACTTAAAAAATATTTAAATACTTTTAACTAATTCTATAAAAAATTTTTATAAATATATTTTTTTATTTATATTATAATTTTAAAATAATAATGTAATATTTTATAAATTAAATTATTTTAATATTATTAAACTTTTAAAATATTTTAAAAACAATACACAAACATGATTTAACATACTCAAACTATTTAAAATCATTCAAAACATTCGTAGTCATAGCACTTTGTAAATTAATCACATATCACGCGTTCCCGTTAATTATTAAAACTTTCCACAAAAATTCGACAATGCTCTTAAACTCGAATACAGAGATGAGGGGAAGTCTCTTTAATGTATGTAGCATTACAACCACTACATGTAAATTGATAAACGAGATCAGAACACAATACAAACGGAGTTTTTGATTTATTAATAAACATATTGAGTACCTTACACGAATTAGAGGCGATCTTATACTCTAAATTTCCCATCTGTTTATTTAACTTCCTCTTATAATTTATAAAACCTTCAGAGTACGGCAATACTAACACAAATTTAGGCTCATTATTTTTATATCCATTTTTACGATTATTTAGATCAACACTCAATTCCCACTCATTTGTCAAATTACATACAGACTTTCCCAAACATGAATCCTTAGGAGTTTTAATCAATTTGTCAACAGTCTCTTTTATCATCATCAATAAAAATGATTTAGAATACCTATTCTTTATCAACAACTCAACCAATTTATCAACACTTTTTACCGAATTAGCAAAAGTAGAAGATAAAGACCATGAACGATAAATCAATCCCTTCACCATGTTTATCTCATACTTAACAAAAGCTTTCTGGAGAAGTAAAGACCAGTATCAGTTGGTTTTCTATAAATCTGTCTCATGTTTATCTTTGTGTACAATTAATAAATCCAATCGCTATCGATAACTTTCTTTCCATTTCACATGTGAATACAATGTCCTTATGTAAACTGTTTATAACCCTACATGTTTATTTATTTATACTCTGTTAACTTTAATATGTAGCCATAATAAAAATAAATTTTGATTAAATATTTTTTATTAAGTAAAATTACTCAGTTTTATAATTTTTTAAAATATTTTTGTAGTAAAAAAAGTGTTTGAAAATTTAAGTATGCACTTATTTTAATTTTTATATGACTGATTAAAGATAACAGAGAATAATTAATTTTTAATCTGTTAATCTATTTTCATAAATTTTAAATAAATATTTAGCCTAATATTGTCTATTTATATAAAAAGTAAACAAAATAATTAAAAAATTAAATATTTATTTTTTTAATAATTTTTTAATTAATTTTCAAAATAGGTTGAAACGTTTTTAAAACAGAGTGAAAAACCCTACCAAATTTTAGAAGTCATCGCTTTGGAGTTTCAGGTTAAGGAGAATTTTTTGTCTTATTTTCATTCTTATATATCCTCTGGGTTTTGATATATATATTTCCTCTTGGCATTTGACACGGAAAATAGGAATTATTTCACAAGATAATCGCTTTACATTTCGGTTGTCGATATTTTCTATTTATCCGCCTTTTATAGATTTCTTGTTGAAATGTTTATTAAATATTTTTATTACTTACATTTCTTTGGAATATAATTAATTTTCAGAATTTTTAACTTTTTTTTAAATAAAAAATATTACATCATCAATTGAAATTAGTTACAAAAATTGTAAAATCAGAAAAAAACACACAAAACAAGAGAACTGATTGAGAGGTAACCCAAACTAATCAAATTCTAAACCCACCACTCAGCTTGAACAAAAATCCAAGAAAGATTCCTGGAAAAAAATTTCAACTAAAATCACTGTAAAGATAGAAATTTCTCAGTCGAAATTTCCAACGAGCACAACTGAATAATCTTCATATTTCAGATAAATGGAAAAAACTCGTTTAATTTAACAAAAAAAACATCATAATATTAAAAATATGAATTTTTAATAGGAGTAAAATAAGTCCAGAGTTAGTTGGTAAGGAGTACTGATTAGTACAAATCCTTTCTATTAGTCCATACTGAATCCCTCTGTTTCTTTAATAGCATAGTTCAATTTCTCTGACAACTGTTGAAAGCTTTTATATGGCGGCAAATCTAATCTGTTGAAACACGTATGACTGCGAGGTAGCCAGGTTTCTTTACCAACTTTCTCTATACAAAACTTTTGGGGCCCATTGCTGCCTGAATCATTGCGTAAAAATAATAACGCCGAATGTTAAAAAAAATATATTAAAAAAATTAATATCCTGTTTAATCGTATAATGCAGCGTTTCTTTTTTTCATTTTAATATTTTTTACCTTTGACCGAATCTGATCGAATTGGAAAAAAAATTGGGTTTATTATGTATTAATATAAGAAAATTTAGAAAAAAAATTTACTAACTTTAAATGGCTTTTTTCACTATATTTTTTTACTAAATAAAATGATTTTAAAATTTGAGTTATAATTATTTTTTAGATGCGAATTTTCAGATTATCGTCTAAAATATCTTAAGAGTATTTTTGGGATTTAACAAAATTTAAAAAAACAAAAAAGAAAATCAATAAAAACATTGATATTCAAAATAATAATTAAAAGTGCAAAATTAATTAAAAATTTTAAAATAAATATTTAGCAGGGGAAACTTGTATGGGCGGATGCCAAATGACGTGACGAATCCAAATATAATAAAATCAAAAAAGGAAATATTAAATAAAAAATGAAATTAATTAAAAATTAATTGGCCAATGGGAAACCCGAGCAGTGTGAGAAATAGAGCAGCGAAATTTGATGACGAAGGAAACCCACGATAAAATGGGAACCGGACATCAATATAATTATTGTAAATAAATGGGTTAGATGGAAACCCCGGGAGCCCTGAAGTAATAGCCAATTTAGTTTTAGAGAGAGAGATGTCAAAATTTGCCAAAATCTATTTGATTTGCAAATAATTTAATTATGAGATGGGTATAAAGGAGAAAACAAATCAACAAAATCGTCAGTTGGTCGGAAAATATTTTATCAAAAGTTTAACGAAGGTAATAACTTAAGAAGGAATATCAGAAAGTATCATTTAGTGTCAGCCAAATAAATTAAAGTCTTGCGCACAAGACAGGGACATCTTCTTTTGGAAAACGTATCCCTACGCATTGATTGTGTGAATTTGTGTAGAGTAAAGTATTGTGAACTGAATCTATATTTTTGAAGGTTGTGAATAAAAGTTTCAAGTGTAATTGTAATATATATATATATTGGAAATAAACCTTATTGTGTTGAGTTAATTGAATTGATTAAATAAGGACACCGAGGAGCCAGACATAAGCACCTACATTCGACAAAAACCCAATAGTATTGAAAGCTTTGAGAATTTCTATGAAGTAAGTGATTTATGGGTCTGAATTTTGGTTTTAAAAAATATTTTAAAAATTAAAAAATTTGCTCCACAAAATTTACAGAAATTTCAACTAAAAAGTATAAGAAAACATCAGAACTAATTAAAAATTATTTTAAAGTTTAGATTTGTTAAAAAAAAATAATAGAAAGACTTTAATTTTGAAAGTAAATTAAGATGTCACCCTAAATAGATCTGGCGTAAGAAAATTGACATCCAGGTTCGTCCGATATTTTATTTCTTCTGGGATGATTGAAAATCTGGAAGGAATATTGCCAAGCAAACCTTCTCATTATAGATTAACACGGAGACAAAATGCTCAAAAATATTAATGTGGATAAAATCCATTTATTGTATAAATATTTATGATTTAATTGGTTTTATTATATAACCCTCCACTTGCATCATGGAGTGATATCCGAAATATATACGGCTTTTTCTTGTAGGTACCTCGATCTCACAGGTTTTTAGGCATGGACTTCAAATGATTATTGGAAAAAGTCTATCATACATTAGCCTCCGGGTTGTAATGATATTCAATATCAGCCTCAGATGGAAACAATTCTTCAGATCTTCTGTGAATAATATTTTTCAACTTTCGTTTCTTGTTTTTTAACCACCAGGTAGTATTGGATCAATAATAAAATAGTACTTTTTGAAATGACCTTTCGATGGTATGTTATTAGCCCACTTTTTATTTACATCTTCTGAATGTATTCTCAAAGAATTCTGTGAAATCTTTCGACTTTGCCATTGCATTGAGAATGGTATGGTGTTTTGTCTGTGGTCGATATTGTGCTTATGACATAATTTTTATTTGGATAAGGCAAATTGTTTGTCATTGCCTGTGATCACTATTTCAGGTGTTCTATATCGGGCTATCATTTCCTTTTCTGTTGTTCTGGTTGCTAAGCCATTTGTGATGCCAGAGATAGGAATCACTTCTGGTCATGAAGTGTACCTGTCAATTATAGTAAGCATAAATCTTTAATTATTTACTGACAGTAGTAGGTCAAAGATGTCAATGTGAATAACTTTGAATTTTTTACCTTCAAAAAATGCCTTCCAACTTGATTTTGTATGTCTTATCACTTTATTTCTTTGACATTTTTCAGACATTCTGTACTAATTTATAATTTGGCTCGAATAAAGGGTCACAAATATTTTGACCATATCAACTTTATCGCTGCGGTGTTCCTTTGAATCGAATTTTTAGTTGATTTTGTCTGATAGATTTATCATTGCAAGTAGATGAAAGTTTCCAGCAGTGTTTCGACTTTTTACATGTGAAATGTGCTGATAATTAATGCTTATATGCAAATGGAAACATTGGCCAATTAATCTATGTCAGTGCTGCTAGATATTCGCAACGGCTGAATATGAAATTGTATTTAGTTGATAAACTGGTATATGAGAATTGTCCACGTTTCTGGGTCATCATTGGGTTACATTATTTTGAAGTTTCTTTTTAACTCTCCAAGGAGTTTGCTTGGCTTACGATCACCAAGTTCGGGTTTCTGCAAAACTTTTTTGGCTGCTTCAATTGTTGATCCTTTTAAGTAATTAATTATAGTTTGTTTCAGTATTGAGTAAAGTTGTTTGATATGTGGATTCATTAAATCAAAGTATTCTGTAAGCACATTGTCGAAGATGGAAATTTTTATTTTGACGTGCCTACTTTGTTGAGCTTCACCTCTGACACCAAAATTGTCTTCTGAGTTATTTTCCGTGTGAAATAATCGACAACATTTGATTTTTAAATTCTATTTTTATCAAATTAACATAATTGTTGGATTTGATTTTCCCATTCCTTATTCTCTTGATTCTTTTAATGTTTCATCATTACTTTGTAAAGATAGAGATAATTGTCTTAAATATAATTTATATATTCGTTCCTTTTGTTCATTACTACCATCATCTACAAAAAGTGACTTTTCATAAATAAGATAAGTCCCCATATTAAGTATCCTTTGATTAAATGAATCCCAACTTGAGCAATAGCAACTTCAAAACATTGTCTAATTTCTTCTTTATCAGTTAAATATCCTAACATAAATTGGTATATTCAAACCATACATCGACACTTCTATAATCTTCAATTGCACGAATGAAATCTTTGTCTGAATTAATAGACTTTTCATCATTGATCCAATCAATCCACATTTCAGGGGACAATAGATAATAAATATGCATAGTTTCTCTTGATTCTCTTGCTTCAATCATCTTTTCTGAATGTTTTAGTGTATTAATTAACTTCCAATGAGAATCATAATCAAGAGGATTTTTTAAAACATTTTCTCTATACATATCAATTTTCATAATTTCCACTAAAAAATCTTCTGCTTCCGAATCACTACTAGATAACTCATTATCGATCATATGAAACATTTTTAAAATATGTTTTCTTTATAAGATAAATTCGTTTTATTGTTAGCAATTTAATTTATTAAAAATAATTCAAACTACAAATCCTCCAACCTTGACCACAATTCAAACCAAATTTTAAATTTACAATTCCGCCAAAAAAACTAATACACACTAACTCGAATAAACAACATACAAACTAAAAAGTAAATTTTACATAAAATAAAATGAACTTTTATTTCAAGATTTAACAATAATATTTAGACAAAGTTTTAAATATGTAATTATTACAAATATTGATTTAATATTTATAATGATTACTTCAACATTGAAACATAAAAAAGGTAATGAACAATTATTAATTTCAGGGATAAGTTTGGTATTTAATATTTAATATTTAGTGTATTTTTATATTATATTGACTTTTTATTGCCCAACGCATTTGAGTAAATAGTGCACAATCACACAAATTATATTATTTATATAGTTTCTGAGCTTTAAATTTTTAGACGATAAATTATTAACTTATTCTGGGAAAGAGTATACAGTTCCAAAGCGACAATTGAAAACAAGCGCGTAAATGCGAGGTATTGAAACATAGTTTTGCACATTAAAATAGAAAAGCACGATATAAACAGTAAACTAACCCATCAAATTTTTGAAACCTCCAATTGGCAGACGGCATGTTCCAGTAACAAATTGAAGAAGTCTTACTCTCATTTCGTTTGTTAAATTGCGTACATACTAAAACGAATTGTTGGATAAATGTTGAATTTTAAAAATATTAAATTTAAAATCATAACCACAAAAACATTAAAGATTTTGTTAATTCTTAAGATCTATGAAATCTCTTTTGTTTTAGTTCATTTTGAAATAAAAAAATAAAATTTAAAAATAAAGAATAAAATTTAATTTCGCTTTATCTTAATTTAGAAATTATAGACAAATTTTTATAAATTTTTATTTAGCTTCACTTTAAACTTGCTTGTTTGTTAGTTAATTTCAAATTTTAAAAGATTTTATTATGAACTTTTTTTGTTTATTTGTGCTATTGATAAAATTAAGTAGTTTGGTTAGAATATACAATACTACCCGGGTAGTATATTTATTTAATTAATTAATCAAATTAAATTAAATGATATTAAAAATCATAAAATTAATTTCAACGTAATTTAATCTCTTAAAATTTAAACGCATCAATCAAACCACTCCGATTTTGGCTATTATTTTTTCTTCTTCAAATAAATTCCTGTAAAAAATTCTTGATTCTCACACACAAGTTTTCATTCCATTCCACGTTCCTTCGATGTGGTAAGTATGAAACCCTTCCAAGTTGATTAAATAAATATTTCCATTAATTCATTTACTTTAAAAATATAAAAACAATTATGCGAGATTCGAACCTCGGGGTAGTATTGTAAACTTGATCCTTCTTTTGAATATATTTTGCTTACTTTCTGTTTGTGATTTTTAAAATTCTAATGTGATATTATTTGACAATAATATATATTTGTTTAAATATTGAGCAAAAAACTTGTGTTAATTAATAAATGTTATTAGTTAAATCTTGTTATTTCACATCTAAAAAAGTTTGTTTTTATAATTTGACTTGTTTTATTTAAAAAAGACGAATTTTCGGAACAGGATTTTTTAAGTATTTATTAAACTTGGCGAAATTTTGTATAATATTGATTTATAATTTGAAAAAGAATTAGGATAAAAGAAACTGAGAATGAAAAGACATCAACAAAGTAAGAAATAAAATATTTTACAGGGAAAAGAATTTAATTCACATTTTAATATGATATTGGATTGTGCCTAATTGATTGTTTTCACACTTTTCTGTGAAAAATCGGTGTTAAAACAATAAAACAAATTATAATTTTATACAGTTATTTAATTTTTAAAAATTTAAATTGCAGATGGTCTTACTCAATTAAAGAAATTTCGAAAAATAATCCTTATTTAATGCTAAACACAAATTAAAAATATGTTTCAAATATTATTCTAAATAAAGTTTAGTGAAGGTAATCGCGCATGTCCTATTTATCAAATAAAATAATTATTATTTTATACCGAAATATGATGTTTTAGTGAAATGAGTAGAAGATTTTTTATGTATTTTTGAAAATATTTAAGATATTTAAATGATTATTTTAATACATGTCTGTTGGATAAATTATGTTCTGCTTAGAGATCAAATAGATCGTGCACTCAATATAAAATTTTAGGATAAAAAAATAATATTTATGCAAAAAACTAATTCCCAAAAACAGTGGTAATAAATTCAAGAAATATGGTATAGGTTAAAACGTGGTGGTTGAGAAAAGCAGTTAAAAAAGCGCCCAGTTTTCCCTTTTATTAAAAATGTCCTGATTGAAATTTAAAAAAAATAATTTGTTAAAATGCCTTTCTTTCTATAGTTTTTATACTAACTTTTTGAAGACTTTATTTGTAAATCTTTATTTACAATTTTTGAAATTATCATAATGAATTTTCAAATCTATAAATCAAAACTATTCACAATTAACATGACAAATTAAATTTCACTATAACTTTATTAAAACAAATAATACAATTTCGTTTAATTAGATTTTATTCAAATGAACTCTGTAAATCATAATTAGAACAAGTTTGACCCACACGTTTCCCAGAGATTAATTGAAAACTAATTTCCTCTCTTACTCAATTTAAACAATGAAATTGATCGGATTTTCAGTAATGATTTTGACAATCAATCATTTTTGTGATTGATCAAATCAAAAAATTCAATTAACTTTGAACTCGACTGAGAGCAATATCAGAAGTAAAATAATAAATCAACATTCAAGAATTTTATTAAGGATAAAAACAAAAAACAAATTACAATAAAAAATAAATATTCATAGTAGAGGTTTCGGAATAAACACTTCAACTGAGCTAATCTGTTTTATCGAAAAAGATCATATAAAAATTTATAATATAAAAATTTAATATTAATATAAAAGTTTACAAAATACAACATTATATAAAAAAATTATAAAAATTTGTTATAAATATTCTATTAAATTATACTTTATTACCTCCTTTTCATGAAATAATTCAATTTGTGTAAAGCTTAATCCCAATGTATGATTTGTTATATAAATCGATCGATCAATAGCCTATCAATAGCACGTAAAATCTTTAAGTAGAGTTTATCTGTGTTTTAGATATAATGGCACTATCAAATGATTGAAAATCTTAATTTATTTTACAGTATGAGTGTATTCTGGTGGGAAAAGGCAAAGTTTAACCAGAGTATGAATATGAATTCAGTATAAAATGTATCACGCATTTCATGTGAATAAAAATTACACTTACGATTATATACTTTTTTATTACGGTACACTCAATACAAAAAAGTGGATCAGGAAGAAAACGAATAGAATGATGTCATAATCAACGTAAATAAGCACTAGTAAGCATCCGTAAGCAAACATCTAATATAATTCCGTATATGTCAGAAAAACAGGAATCCAAACAACCAGTGTTCACATAATTATAAAAGGCAGAAAGAATGACACTTGTCCCCCGAAGAATCAATCCGTTGTATGATCAGAAAATGCAAAGACAGAAATAGGTTCGACAACATAACCAGTATTAACTGCGATGTATATGTTGACATTGATGAAAAATCGATATATATAAAACGAAACCTTGAACGTATTCTTCACCAAATTCGCGTGTGTATTATCAAAGCAAAAAGAAACAGTCGAGGTTCTATACTCATAATTACAAACTTCCGTTAATATTTTATTCTGTAATACATTGTTACTGCATATTAGTAAAAATAAATCGGATTTTTTTAATTACTGAGTTTTTTTATAATAATAATAATAATAATAATAATAATAATAATAATAATAATAAATAATAATAATAATAATAATAATAATAATAATAATAATAATAATAATAATAATAATAAAAAAAAAAAAAAAAAAAAAAAAAAAAAAAAAAAAAAAAAAAAAAAAAAAAAAAAAAAAAAAAATAATAATAATAATAATAATAATAATAATAATAATAATAATAATAATAATAATAATAATAATAATAATAATAATAATAATAATAATAATAATAATAATAATAATAATAATAATAATAATAATAATATAATAATAATAATAATAATAATAATAATAATAATAATAATAATAATAATAATAATAATAATATAATAATAATAATAATAATAATAATAATAATAATAATAATAATAATAATAATAATAATAATAAAATAATAATAATAATAATAATAATAATAATAATAATATAATAATAATAATAATAATAATAATAATAATAATAATAATAATAATAATAATAAATAATAATAATAATAATAATAATAATAATAATAATAATATAATAATAATAATAATAATAATAATAATAATAATAATAATAATAATAATAATAATAATAATAATAATAATAATAATAATAATAATAATAATAATAATAATAATAATAATAATAATAATAATAATAATAATAATAATAATAATAATAATAATAATAATAATAATAATAATAATAATAAAATAA